>CAJNIZ010043361.1:0-15168 GCA_905231905.1 Symbiodinium pilosum
ACAACAACAACGACAACGACAACCACAACGACAACGACAACGACAACGACAACGACAACGACAACGACAACAACAACAACAACAACAGCAACAGGAACAGCGGCAGCGACCGGTTTAGGGTTGAGGGTTTGAGCCTTCTTGAAGAGACTCATGTAACAGTAGAGTGTCGCAGCCGCAGCAAGAGGCACGTCGGCACAGTCGCCGCTGAGCGCGATCCTACGCAAGGGTCTGACTGCTCGGACTCGAGGGGGGTTGTAGGGGATACATTGTTATAGCGTTGTATAGGCATCTACATAGGGTTCTATTATGGGATTTATATAGGGTTGCAAAGGGATTTGTCATGCGGTTTAGGCTTGAACAAAGCTAGGGGTGTTTTGAACTCATACACAGGCTACATACCTACACCCCTAAACCCTAAACCCTAAATCCTAAACTTTAAGCCTCAAGCCCCTACGCTGGAGCCCAACTCAGCTCACGATCGGGGTTTAGGGTTTAGGGTTAGATTCTCTTTGTTATGCTGTAGGCGGTTCAGCCTCCATTCACAAATATTGATTACCAGGGGATGATGGCAGTTATACTTAGGTCGCTACATATACCTATAATGCCACTATTCCTGGGTGGGGGCCTAACCTAACTGACAAGCTTCCGCTGGGAGTGCAAGAATCACATCCTATTGCACATGAAGCGTTGTCAACACTATGGTGTTTTGGGGTTCCGAGCGCAATACCAAGAAACCCCAGAAAGGCACTATAGATTATACGTGGCTTGTAACCAGGCCAAGCCCAATCAGGGGATGTAGGGTTTAGGGTTTGCCTCGAAGTACTGCATCATCCGGAAGACAGAGCTTTGCTAGTAGTACCAGGCACATAAGACCCAAGGAGGTGATAAGGGCATAGCGGGCGGCTACTGTAGGGGCTAGATGGTTTGGAGGCTATCCCTGACAATGATTCCAAAAACTTGTAATAAGACAGTCAACAAACACTTTTCGTACGCACCTACATGTCCATGTGAAACCATGATAACAAATTGCGTCACCCTTTGACAGGACCATCAGCCTGCTGGGAAGATCACAGAGAACTCCAGGAAGAGCCTCCGCATCAAAAATACCAGGGCTTTGGGTTGATTTTGTTAAACCCTAAACCCCTTGTACGTTAGGTAAGATGGTAGGGAGAGACAGTGTCGATTGAGGGCTTGGGGATTTATAGTTCAGGGTTTTGGGTTTAGATTCCACAGGAGGATATAGCGATCATTATCGGGGATAGCCTAAACCTACACCCCAAACCCCAAACCACAGGTACTACTATAGAAAATCCCTTCGCTCATTTTATTGGATCTTAGATGCGTGATGCCCCTGTTGTTAATAAAAGCATTTAGAGTTCAGAGTGTGCGGGGTAATCTAAGCCCCGCAATAGGACCTGGTTATCATGTTACTACAATAGGGCCCGCATGTTGGGAGTTAGCGTTACCAAATCCCTCTTTATATAAATAGAGAGGTCTGCACAAGGGACCAAATTGCAGCACACGCTTGCAAATGGCGTGTGGGGCATCTGCGGATGTTGAGTTGTCATAAGCTGACCATGCAGGTATACGGGCCGTTTTGGAAACCTGCTTTGCACCCTAATGGGAGCGTTTTGAGAACATCTGTATCATCCCATGACCACCAGGCCGGCTGTGCTCGGCTCATTTCAGAGTCGCAAAGGGATCGAACTGCCGCGTAGAGGCATGCATGTCCCGGTAAATCTGAGACTTTCCGAACGACACGAAAAAGACTGCCCGCACACATAATGGGCCTTAGCTTGAACCTAAATCCTTGCCCCGAGTTTCCTAGAAGACACGGCTGCTTGCGGTTTCGGGTTTAGGGTTCAGGATTTTGACGATGAACTTCGGCACGTGTAAATTACCAAATCCCTCTTACCGCAAGACCTAGAGAGAGAGAGAGAGAGAGAGAGAGAGAGAAGGAAGGAAGAGCAGCATGATTTGGTCTGTCGTGACTATGCAACGAATCTAGGACCACAACTCCATAATTTTTCTGGCTTCTACCTTTCTGGAATTTCCCGGGCTTAGTCAGCGCCTGTGCCATAGCCATCGTAGTCGTCGTCGTTGTGCTGGTGGCAGTGACAGTCGTGACAATGCCAGTCATTGTGGTAGAAGTGTTCTGAACGATGCGTCGGAACCTTAGCTTGTCGGAACTTCCACATTTAGACTACGTGAGACTTCCTAAGAAACGAGGGGATGCATCCTTACAGTAGTCGCAGTAAGATCTCCAACAACAATCCCAAGAATCCCCATCCATCCCGGCATCGGAGAGACGTGGAGCTCTAAGCCTTCCCTGGAAAGCCAGTAAACGGTTTAGGGTTTGGGGTGTAGGGGTTTAGGGTTTAGGGGTTTAGGGCTTAGGGGTTTAGGGCTTAGAGGTTTAGCCTATACCTGCTTCTACTTTCCCCTTATTTTCAGCCACTTTGGGTAAAGGTGAACCGTTACTTGGGGTAAGTAGGCTTTCCAGGTAAACCTCACACCCTAGCCTAAAGACCGCATACCCTGAACTCAAGGGTGCCCCCCCACTTCGGACAAAAAGACCGACCACGGGAACCTTCGCCCTAAACCTAAAACCTATACCTGAAGCCTGAACACCAAACTCCAAAGCTTCACCCTGAACCCTAAATCCTGCCCCGGATGTACTGAATGGAATCACTACCCATGGCAGCCAAAAAAACAAAAAGACAGACCATAAACCCTATATATAACTACCGACATGACAAGTGGCGTTGTGGTTTCCGTGATTGTCCTTGGCTCTGCTAAGCTCCGCAAGACGACTGTTCAGGGTTTAGGGTTGAAGTTTAGGGGATAATGGACAACAAAATGGAAACTACCATATTATACGGGGGGCTATATTTGGATAATGGAAAAGAGAATGGAAACTACCATTTAGGGTTTAGGGTTGAGGGCTTACGGTTGATAGTCCCCCTTAAGTAGATAGAATATGGGGTATATGGGGATCTTATTTTAACATACCCAAAGCCATATTCTATCTACTTAAAGGGGGACTATAAGGTTGAGGTGTGTAAGTACTACTTGGCTTAGTTTCAGAAGTGATCTACAACAAACATGACGAGCAGATGAGAGCAACCACAGACGTTGTAGCACTGTTTGCAGCAGTGTTGACCCCCGCAACCTCGTGACCCAGTTTTAGGTATTCCTTCTGGTGGTCCAAAGAGAACGGAGGAATGGATTCTTGTGATGATGCAGTGATACCTATATAGTCCACGTAATGACCCACCAATTGAAAGTAAGGATTCGAAAAGATGGCTCACACCCGTCAGGACCAGAACACACGCCCCCTAAGCTGTACGTCCGCAAGCCCTAAACCCTAAACCGTAAGAATTAGTACTAAAATTGCTTGATGGTAAATGGCACTTCCCTCTAATGAACCAGAACAGCCTTGCGGCCCGCTGAAACAAGGATTAGGCAGGTCCCTACATAACTGCTCTGAAGACCTCCAATGCTCTCTTCCGTCATCCTCTACTACTTGGCGGTTGCCTATAACTTGGGTTCACGAGTATGCTTGGACAACCCGCTCACAGTTCGGCAGCACAGCTAAGGAAATTGAAGGAGTAACGCCAAGACAGATCGTAAAGTGAGGTAACGAAAGGCGGCCGAGGGTCGTGGTTGTGGTGCTGCTTGCGCTGTAGTTCACTGCATCTTCAGTAGACCTTGGCTTCTATGATTGGAGTGCAGAATTCGAGTTGGGGACCTTTAGGATTTAGACCTTCTCAAAACACGGGGTCTGCTGGAAAGGTGTTGTAGGGGCGTGCTCTAGTCCTAGCATACACCTGTAGAGGCGCGCCGATGAAGGAAATCCTGCACCACCTGATATACTTCTAAGCCAGGAAGTACAGCGCGTTGGGGATCGTAAGATTTCCTGAATCCACCGTACTAAGCTTGAACAATTAAACTTCAAACTTTGAGACATCCGAGGAACCGAACGAACGCACAGTACGGTTCACGAAAAACCTTTTGCATGGACCCTCATGTGCTGTAGCAACGTGATCTCTAGGGCTTAAGTATGTACAGGTCGTGTCATGCAATTTTCGAGAATTTGTCTTTCAATAGAAGGTCTAAACACTGCTGAGATCAGATTGCTTCCGTGGCTGCTAGGATGGGTTAGAAGCCTAAGCATCCCATTAAAGTTTATGGTTTCCCCGATATTTGGAGCAGGAGATCAATGATTTCTATCCCAAACAATTCTGTTTTCCGAAAGCGTGCAAGCCACTAGGGGCCAGCTAACGTTTCACTTCCATGCCCACAGTCTTGATCAAACGGGCACTTCTGAACCTAAGGGCTTTTACGTACCTCGAAACCTTAAAAACTAAACCCTAAACCTTAAACCCTAAACCCTAAAACTTAAACCCTAAACCCTAAACCCCAAACCCTAAACCCTAACCCTGTTGTTCCAAATCCTAAACTTCAAAAATCCCAAAACCTTGGCCTCAGGTGGCCCCCCAATCATTTGGTAGTTTCTCAAAACACGGGTACTGTGGGATATGTTTCGGGTTTAGGGTTTAGGGTTTTGGATTTAAGGTTTAGGGTTTAGGGTTTAGGATTTAGGGTTTAGGGCTCAAGGTTAGGGGAATAAGGTTTAGGGTTAGGTGGACCCCCCCACCCAGCAACAGTGACGATGAGGGATATCAGGGATTATATTAGGGTCCTCTTATATTCTTATTATACCACTATTACAGGGTGGGGGGTCCTCCCACGGGATATGTGCAGAGTAGAGGGAGATTGTATATGGGCCCCTTCAAGATCAGATAGAAGGTTATCTGTAAAAAAATGCATGTTAAGAAAACCCCATGTCAAGTTCCTTACACCCAAAACCAAACCGGAGCAATCTTGTTCTATCCAAGCTTCAGGAAACACTGAAACCCTAAACCCTAAAACATGGAAAGTGAATTTGAAACTGGGAGTATGTAGAAGCAATGTAGGGATAGAACGGGGGAGCCTTGAATGACAATAGAGCTTGGTGGTACCTCAAATGAACGATACGTACATTTCTCCAGGTTTCTACACTACCCTGGGTCACGAGACTTTGTAGCCCCTTAATAGGAGATGGGAAGTAAGGACTTGCAACTGCTGTATAGATGGCCCCGGTTCTGCGTAGGGCTAAAACCCCAGCTATAGGTTGCTACCAAATCCCATGAACCTCCAAGTAAATGGTTAATTGGGCCTCCGAATTTGGGGTTTAAAGTTTAGAGCTGCGAGTCCAGGAATTAAGTTTAAACGACCAGAGCTTGGCATTTAGGGTGATTGAAGAGTTACAAACACTGAATCCAAACCCTTCAGGTGAGCTGCAGGTCCGTCGTTGCGTTGACGTCCGCAGCCTCTGCAGGGCACCGTGGTACCCTAAAAGCCCTTACTCTAAAGCCTAAACCGCGTGTGGGACATGGGTGGGAAAAAACAAAGCTTGGCTTCGATGCAGGGTCCTCCCTAATTGGGGCTTCGGAATCAAAGCAAACCCTTGCAATAAGCAGAACACCTAGCATAAACCTTAATCCCCCGCCCCGAATCATATCACTCCCTCCCCTGAAATCACAAACATGTCAAGTAGCGAATAGCCTACCGTTATGAGATGAGGGAATCTTCCTCACAAGGTGGGAGCAAGTAATCATGACAACAAAAGACAGACCAGTAGTGTAGAAGCCTGAAGCATTACCGGTGTCATTCGTTGTTCACTCCTTGCGTAACCATGTAATCACTTCGTACTAGTACTAAGCACACCCCACCCCTCATACTAACAATTGCTTCGGCTTATGGACTTTAGTGCGGATTTACCACTGACCTTTGGACAATGGGCGTGTATGCTGTTCGAGATTTCCAAGGGAACGGGAACGCCCTGAATTCAACACGCGGATCCCATTGAGACGAGCCCAGGCATCAAGATCTCCCAAGAGAGCACCCTTTTTGAGGCACATTGCGATACGAGCTCCATGACTGTGGATCGAGTCAATGTTGCACCACTACGGTTGATGTTGAAAATCCTGCATGACATGAGTCTACTGTAGAAGCATAGTTCCCAAGGTTTAGAATACTTAGGATCATGCTGAACCATTGATATCCACCGTATGGGGGTCCTGATTGGTGCAAGCTTTCCTCCCTCCACTGGGGTAGCAGCGACCCCAGATTAGGGTTCAGGGTTTAGGCAATTCCTATGCAGTCCGCCTTCCATCAAAGCCCGTGCCTTAACCCCTGAGCCCAAAACCGATTTCCATTCTAGAAGAAAGCCTTATGCCCTGCCCCCTTCCATTGTGGCCACACACACACAAATCAAATAGTCGTTGCCAAACGACGACTTTTTTGTGAGTCAAGGTCCTTGGCAAGGAAGCAGTTTTTGTTTGGCACAACCATTTTGTTACATGTTGTTTGTGGTTCCTCAGCTACCAAAAACTTATTCTCCACTGAAATCATGAACTCCAACTCTAACCTTAAACCTCCCCACCCATCTTGGATCCCTAAACCTTTCAACCCCCAACCCTGACAGAAACAGCTAAATATCAAAAACCTAAACCCAAAGCCTCCATCCACTGCTTCTCCTAATTGCAGGTCATGCTGGGGATGCGGCCACCACGAAATCCTGGAAGCTGATGGCCAAACCTAGGATTTAGGGTGTAGAGTTTAGAGCTTCAGGGTTTAGGGTTTCGGGGTGTGAGGGTGTGGGCGTTTAGGGTCTTCATGCTTAGGGTTTTAGAGCTTGAGGATTTAGACCAACATCCGTGCGATACATGTATGCGACACTGGGGCAGTCCAAAACTTGATATCCCTTTAGGGGTGGTTATCATCAGGATGAAATGATTCCGGGATATAATGGGTTGCTGTTAAGAAGCATGATTTGAGTTGCCGTATTATGTGTATATAGTGAATAGAAGCCTTGCCCTGTTATAGTCTGAAACATAAGTTCCTCAACAGCGACCCAGCCGTATAGGGGGCACCTTATTCTCGGAAACTCCCAATTGACACTTTGGGCTCCTGGTAGAGAAGTTGAGGTTTCCACTGCCATGAAGAGGTTGAGGCAGTACCCCTAATGGTAAGGAGACCGCCAAAAGGTGTTATGCAGAAGCCTGAATATCCAGTATCAATATTTTGAAAATGAATGGACAGGATACTCCAAAGCCTTGCTTTCAGTCTTTCCTACCATAATCAAACTAAGTTTCGTTTCTCCATAGACCTTCACGAAATCTCAAGCTGATTTCACTGGCCTGGACGGGGCTCTAGAATCCTAAACCCCAAAACCGAAGCCCTAAAACCTAAACTGCTAAGCCCTCAAACCCTAACCCGCAAAACCGAAAGTAACAACCAAAATCCGGGGTTTGTCCCGCCTCCCGGGTCGGAATGGCCGTAGCTGTTAATGGCGTAGATCACCACCTGGGCCACGCAGGTCTCGGTATTTGGGTTAGGCATGTAAGACTTTCAGTTTGAGATTTAGGGTTTAGGGAGTAGAGTTTAGGGTTTAGGGCTTACGGCTAGGATTCGCACTCCCCGGAACAAACATGAAGGCCCATATATGAGCTATAGTCTAAACTCCTAGTATCCCCCTTAGTAAGCCCTATAATGGTCCCCAAAATAATCCCCTATCTAACCAGCCTTTCAGGAGTTTAGACTTTGAACGGCAGTAGGCTTTGTAGGGCCCATTTGGGCTTCCATGTTCACTTGGGGGAGGGTAGCATTTAGGGTTCAGGCTGTCGATGTAGGATTGAGGATCTGGGATTTCAGGCCCAGGATTGAGGGTTCACGAGTTTTAGGGTTTTAGGGCTCAGGGTTTAAGTCCTTGAGGAGTGTGGAAACTGGAATAGGCAAGAAGATTCTCATCGCATGATCCTTCTTGAGGTACAGTTGGGGTTCCCCGCAAACCCTTTTCTCAGGATTTAGGTCCCTACATTGCCTAGAGCATCAGGGGGCGTCACTTACAAGCATACTCTCAAGCGCTGCCACCCCTAACCCCTAGCAGTGGTAGCGTGCATGAATAGTGGGACGTCAATACAGACCCGAAATATTATGGTCCTTGCGATTGGGACCCTAAAAAAAGGTATCCCTAATTTTCAGAAACACCCAAGTGAGGTTTCCAAGATTCAGCCCGGAGACTTTGTTGTGGGGATACTGATAGCAACTCCACAAGGAAGAGGTAATTCTCGGCCCCTCTTCTTCGAGGCCCAGGGGACTTAGTTATGAGCAGGCCAGCCGAATTAGGGCAGTTCTAACCCCACTTACCTAAGCCCTCAAGAAGCTCGTGCGAGTCGGGGGCACTGAGTAGTATGCCCAACAGACCGATAAACCTCATGTGAGTCGGGTGTGTGAAGTGGTGATTGAACCGAGTAAGATGATATGGGTGGTTGTCAAAAATTATGGTCCCTTTTTGGATCCCCATGATAATACGGCCCCTATTATTTAGGGTACCCAAAAAGGGACCATAATTGTGACAACCACCCATATTCTTCTTATGAAAGCCCGAAGCAAGAGGTGACAATTCTCTTATTACTCTGTGTTAGGGTTTAGGGTTTAGGGTTTAGGGTTTGTGTTGAGACTATAGTATCCTTCGATACAAGACTTTTCACATGCAACAGCCCCGATTGAGCGCTTTCAATCCGCTGCTGAGCCCCTTCTTTTGTCCCCCGAGCCCCCAAGTAAGATGTCGACTTTGTTTTCTGAGAGGCATGACGGTCAGAACAGCCAGGAAACCCAAAGCACATGCTGCGTAGCCTGTACACATAGGTGCCCTAACCCCGAACCTCTAAACAATAAACTGACAGAGTAGACCCGGTACTCTGTAAGAGTTTCGGCCACCAGCAAGCCCCAACCCAATGCTCCAGCGTTTGTAGATGCTGCGCTTGAAATCCCAACCATGATTAACCTCTAAGGAATATTGACTGCAGATCATATAACTGAGCAAGAGCGACCTCACCTAACATGGCTCTAAGTGATGCTTGACATAGAAAGTGGTTCCGGCAGAACTCCTCCAACTTAAGCGTTTAGGGTTTAAGTCTACTGTAGGGTTTAGGATTTAGTGTTTAGGGCTTAGGGTACTGGGCCACAAACACTCAAAAAACCCGTAAACCTGCTGCGCCTCTCAAGCCCTCTAAGCTCTAGACTCCCTCGTCCTCAAGTCCTAAACCCGACCAAACCCGAAAACTCCTCAAACCCCCAACCCCCTCAAACCATAAACCCCGCATCAAAAAAACAAGTGCCTGCTGGACCATAGAACAAAACCTTGCGCCCTAAGCAGTATCTTGCTGGTGCAACAGGGAAATTTTCTCTATGTGTATGTATTGGGCTTATCTAAGGGAGATTATACATTAGGTACTGTCCCACCTCAGTAACAGTTGGATGATAAATATAATATGGTTATATATAGCCCTTAATAGGACCCCGAATATAGACTGTTACTGGGTGGGGGCAGTACCCAAATTATACAGATTCCCTCTGCTTTCCCTTCAGCACCGGTGAGTGGCTGAGAGCCGCGCATAGGGTCGGCCCTGGAGCTCAACTCCTGCCCAGTAGCTTTTGTGAGGCCTACCCCCAGATTAGGCTTGGGATGAGGGTTTAGGGTTTAGGAGTTAGGCTTTAGGAGTTAGGGTGTAGGAGTTAGGGTTTAGGGTTTAGGAGTCGGGGTTTAGCATGCTTTTGAGTTTCAAGGTTTTGGCATTGGAAGTGTTGATGGCTTAGGCTTTCAGGGCTGAAGTTTGGCATTCTCTACTCAGAAGGTACATAGGCCTTGTCAAGGAACGGAGAAGGCCCCAGCTCTCATTCCCTGCAAAATTGCACAAAAGAAGTCCAGAACCCTGACGTCGACCGCTTGTACCTGGATAATACAAAAATGTACCTCCCCAAAATAATGAATGCACCTCGCCCCCCCAATAAATAAACGTTCCCTTTGTTGTATAATGGCACTCTATTGGGAATTTTTATCATTGAGGGGACACTGTCGAATTAGGTACCAGATTACAAAAAAAATGAAACTCTATTGGCCACTAAGGGCTCCTTTGATAGGGAACTTCGTGTTTCGGGTACTTGGCAATACATGGCCCTCAGTTCCGCCACACTTCAAAAATTGAACCCAAAGTGCCTGTCGTCGTGACCACTTCTGGGATAACCTTGGTCCAATTCCCGTCCGCTAGGGGAGATCCATTGTAACATGTGGATATGCATAAAATTGTCCAATCCTACCCTCATTGTGACACTCGTTTCTGAAGGGCGTTATCCAGGGTGTTGGGATTTAGGGTGTAGTCTTGTGTGCAGGATTCACTCACGGTTTAAGATCTCGTGGCTGAAGACTTCGGATTCCGTTGCTACTAAGCGGAGCCGAGAATCCCAAGAGACCGGCTCTCCAAAAGCGATTCGACCATCGCCGGCCTTGTTCCAGCAGCAATCAACAAGCATACTAATTAGCACAAGCTGTAATTTTTTGGAGAAATAACGGTTATTGTTCTTGTTGCCGCTGTGGCACCGGTTTTGGCTGCAGGACTACTAGTACTACTAGTAATAGTCAATCGGAGCGGCAATAGCAGCAGTGGGCGTAGTCCTAGTCGTGGCAGAAGCCCTCCTCATGAAGTCTTGCACCGCTTAAAATGTCCCAATATACTGTTATTCCTAGGGTGTACCGTACATGAGCTCAGATCCACCCAGCATGAGCCTCGAGTCGCCCTACATGAGCACGGATGAGTCCAACATGGGACTACATGAGCCTGAGTTTGCATGAGCCCTACCTTACTCCAAACCCGCCCGGCATGAGTCAAAAAGAGGTATGAACCTACTTTGCTGTGGCATCATTCTTTTGCCTACCCAGACCTCCGAGAGGATCCGAAAAATGGAGCCCCCTAATAATCCCCTAGGTTCCCCAAATGTAGTAATGGAACCATTTCGGGTGGTTCCATTTTTTGGATCCTCGTTTGGGTCTGGGGTTGATAGGTAGGTAGCCTAGCGGCTGGGTTTAGGTGTCTGGGAAGGTCAAAAAGTTCTGCATGGCAAACACCCACAGATCGCCCAAAAATGATGAAACTTATGATAGCTTTTAAGTTCCTCAAAAACAAACCAGCAATATCAATATACACTATATTTTTAGGGATAATGTAAGTATATATAAGGATATGCAGGATCCACTAAACTCCAAAACCCTCGAGCCTGGACCCGAAGCGCTTGCAAAGTGGGGATTTCCCAGACCCCCCTAAAGGATCCCAAAAAATGGAGCCCCCCCAAGAATAGCTCCATTACTACATTGGGGAACCTAGGGGATTATTAGGGGGCTCCATTTTTTGGGATCTGTTCGGGGGTCTGGGAACTTGTAGGCATAGGGGAAGCTTCTGGTAAGGTCCAGGTGTTCGCCTAAAATCTGGCGGGTGGGTTGATCCTAAGTGGGGTGGCTTAGGGGTTTAGGGGTTTAGGGGCTTAGCGTTTATGGTTTAGGGTTTAGGGTTGGGGGTTGGGGGATAAACGAAGTAAGGTTCGGGGCTAGGGTTGAAAGGTGTAGCTTTTCATGTTTAGGGAGAATCTCAAGCGATGCTAAGATGCAAGCGGAGAACATCTTGCTGCGTTTCGCATCCCATCCACGTATTCTGGGCAGCTAGAGGTTGCAGGAAAAACCCTATTCTTTACTGTTTACCCATATCATGGTAACCTCAAACCCTATATACCCTAGATACCCCATGCTATGGTAACTTAAGTTCCTTAACAGCAACCCAGTAGATGCGACGAGAACTTGAGGAAAGCTTCAAAAACCTAAGGGCTCGGCAGGAGTCTCGGCGAGGTACACGGCATAGTGCGTCACATCCCCAAAGTCCGTGCTGGCTGGCAAGGACCACCTCAGGGTCCCGGTCAGCTTAGGGGATTAGGGGTCTAGGGGTTTAGGTTAGGGGTTTAGGGCTCAGGGTTTGGGTTCCGATGGATCATGCGTCCCCCTACTACCCCCCTCTATACTACCACCAAGCTTCCCTTCGCTCAGGCTATTCAGGTAAGGGCTTTGAGTTTGGGGTTCCCCATGACTTGACTCATGGCCTTGCTACACCTTTGGCGGCAAATTAGCCCTAAAAGCCTAAAAGCCTACGCCCTTGACCCTTGCTGCTTCTCCTAGCATGCCCAGGATGTCATGACTGTCAGCGATTCATCCTTTGAATCTCAAGGTTTGCACCATTGGATTTGATCCCCAAACCTGGAATATAGCCCTTAATGAAGGAAGGCATTTGGGACTTAAAGCCCCAGGGTACAAACCTGAATGGGGCAAACTTAATAACAGCCGTTGATGCATTTGGGGCTTACCTGTAGGTTCAAAGGACCTACTGCCAATACACAAACTCATGCAGAACTTGGCCCATACTGCACTTCCCTGACTGTACTTTTAAAGGGGATATAGGCATGCATAGTAGGGTTTAAGGTCTAGGCTGTTCAGATTACAAGTGTGGCTTTCGCCTCAGTAAGAAGGAGTTGCTCAACCTCATGAACCTTGAGTTCGGCGCGTGAGGTTTTCCGGTCTATTGCTCTAAACTTAGGCTCTTGGGTTACAAGGCTTCAGGCTTCGGAGTCCCTCACCCCGATTTACGGTTCAGGGATATGTCATTGTATATGGTCACCCACCCGCCCGCAAGATCCATATGTACGCGATGTATGTTTAGATGGGCTTGTTCTTCAAAGATCTGATTGGTAATAGGACAAGCTTGAAAAAGTAAATACCAGTTTTTGGATGCGCTCTCAGATTAGATCAACGAATGTCGATTTCTCCTTTTTTAACTACGAGAATACGGTATGAAATGATTTTTTGTTTCTGGGAATCTGTTCCTCCCATTGAATATGTGCAGAAACCACACAAACGTCGTCGATTCTGATAATTGAGGCACGCCCTCATTTAAAGGCCAGCTAGAGGCACTGTAAGTAGGATTCTATGTCCAACTATAAATCCCATGGACCTCCCGAAAGGCTTTAGGCTGTAGACTCAGCCAAGCGTCCGAACCGTTCCAACAGCATAGCCAGCAGCCGGGTCCTGCACGATGCAAATGCCCTAAAACAAAATACATTCGAAAACCAGAACCCCAACAACCAGAACACAACTCCAAACTTTTTGAAGGATTGAGGTTGGGTACTGCCCTCCCCCTCAGTAACAGTTGGATGGTAATTATAATATAGCCCTTAGTAGGACCCCCAATATAGACTGTTACTGGGTGGGGGCAGTACCCAAGATTGAGGTGCGCCTTGAGCACTTCTAAAGACCCTCACCCCCTAACAGTCCTCTTAAGGGTTTAGGGTCCTAATAGGTTATATAGGGGTTCTATAATAAGAATGGAAGAGAAAATGGAAGCTACTATAGTATTTAGGGTTTTACTGCCCCCACCCAGTAACAGTCTATATTAGGGGTCCTCTTAAGGGCTAGATTGTAATTATTATCCAACTGTTACTGAGGGGGAAGGCAGTACCCAAGCTCAAGATTTGGTACTACAGTTTCGGGATGCTTGAAAAGCTTCGGCATCGCTTTTCTTCCAATTCTTCCTTTAGTGGCTCTCCCTGTCCCCCTCTCCATAAACCCTACACCCTAAAACATAATGCGTGGGCCAACCTGCATCCCAAAAACCTAAACATCTAGGGGTAACATAGGTGTAATATGGGGGAAATATGGAAATAATGGAAAAGAAAATGGACACTACTTTAGTGGGGTTCTATAGGGTTTAGCGTTTATGGCCTGGGTTTGGGGCTTCAATCAGCCTGTCGACACAGAAGACTTTCAGTTGAAGGTTCCTTATACCACTCTTTCCATGCCTATTCTTTGTGTGCTTACAAGAGTTTTGACACTTTCTGATGATCCTCAATCCTGCCACTTAGCTACAAACCAAGCCCTCCTGTCTCTCGAATGGATCTATGCAAACCTGAAAAACAACTGCCTCTAAGCCCTAGAAGGGCTATGGCTTAACGAACCCTGAACTCACAAGGCACGAATCCTGAATCACTGAAACCATACCTTCAAACAATAGACACTAAACGCCAAAAAACTTCAGTCTGGATTCCCAGCAGTGCCCAACATGCTGAAGCATACACCCTCCAAACCAAATCCAAAAGTTATACCCTAAACCCTGTCCGAAGCCTAAATCCCAAACCTTCAAATCTTCGATCCCACACCCTGAGCCAACAAAGACCCAGAGTCATCCACTCTCCCTAGTTCATAAGTCCCCAACCTCTGATTTGACAAAAAAGTGGGCACAATGGCTCTCAATGCAGCGTGGGGGCCGAAAAAGAACACAGCTAACAGATAGATGGGGTAGTACCCTACTTGGAGGGTCAGGGGGACTTAGTAAGCAGGATATATATATATATAGTATCCCCAATTATCACCTACTTACTAAGCACCCCTGACCCTCCAAGTAGACAGCAAACACAGCAGTGGAGAGGTCCTCGTCCGAGAAGGTGACCGACTCAAAGACGGGCGTGACTGGAACCGTGCCGGTGTCATCATACCTTGGGTTCCCTATCTATGTATATGGGGTTCTATAGACGGGTATACAAGGATGTTAAGGGTTTAGGTTCAAGGGCATACCTTAGGTTCCCTATGTGACCTCAAAAACACATCACTGTGTGGATGTTGTGGACCCCTTTCACCACGAAAAAGATGATGTTTGAAACCATTAAAAAGCTCTAGGGAATCCTGTACCTTGGGTTGAGCGTTGTAGGCCTTAAGGAGGCGCGGCTGAGGGTATAATCTTTAGGGTTTCAGGCTTTTGGTTTAGGATCATACCTCAAGTTGAGGGTTTTATTTACGTTTCAAGGGTTTGTGGTTTAGCATCGGTTCAAAGGCTCTGCGCAAAATTTTGCTGGTGTAAGCCGTAGGGTGTGTCCTGAACCTCTGATCCCCAAAACCCACACAGTCTTCATCCTTAAGCCCCACACCGCCTTACCTAACATCAGTTCTCGTTCTCAACTACAAAAGTTTATTGATATGAGAAAAGATACAGTAGGGAAGCAGATATCTAAGGTTCAGGGAAATGAAAAACCAAAAATCCAACGCAGTAAATCTTAATTCCAAAACCCCAAACACTACATCCCAAACCCTAGACCCTCAGCCCCAAAAACCTATATCCCTGTGTGATCCCAAGAACCCCTGAAAACCTCAACCCTGACAGCTTTCCAGGTCCCCCCTAAACCCTAAACCCC
>CAJNIZ010043361.1:15441-56649 GCA_905231905.1 Symbiodinium pilosum
CCTTAATAACCCCTATAGTACTCTCGTATACGATCCCTTATATAACCCGCCTAAAGGAGTTTAGACTATGGCCTACATACTTACCAAGATTAATTTGAGGTCTATTTGAGGTACCCCATACCATAGTTGTACAAGGAGTCTAGGACGATGATCTTGCTACTGATTGCAGGTCTTAGGGGTTGAAGTCTTAGGGCTTAGGGTTTGTTTCAACGGTTGAGGATTTCGTGGGGTTCAGGATTTAGGCCAAAACTGGGTTTGGGCTTAGGGTTTACGATGTAGACTTTCGGATTCCAAGGTAAAGTGTATGTGATTCAGGGGGTAGGGTTCCGGCTTCAGGGCTCGTATTTAGGATTTGGATCTGGGGTCAAAATTTAGGGTTTAAGGGTGGATGTGAGGTTTGAGGTCTACGCCTTCAGGTTACCCTAAACCCGAAACGCGAAACCCTTGGGGTTCATCCTATACTTGTCGTGCTTCATCTTCCGGCTATAGCCCACCCCCTTGACGTCAGCGATGGCCGGCTCAGGGTTGAGGGTTTAGAGGGCTTAGGGATCAAGAAGTTGACATCACAACTTCTACGTCTTAGATGGCGGGGCTTAGAGGTGCACTGACCCACTCTGTTGACTCGTGAACTGCGTGAACTCGCCGAGCTTCGCGGGCCTAGTGCTCAAGCCCCAAACTTTGAATCCTTAAGAACACGGCTTAAGGTTTAGGGTTTAAGGTTAACGACGAAACCCCTAAACCCAGCACCCCTAAACCTCTAAACCTAAACATTGGGCACCAATCCCCCAAGCTACAGACTCGAAGCTGGAACCTCGGGTTAAGCGCTAAGGGCCAAGGATTGTAGTTTATTGCCAATTTATTGCTTTGGTTTCAGGCTTGCAGCTAAAGATTTATCATTGAAGGCTTACGTGCTTCGCTAGCATTCGAGCAGAAGCCCCGTGCGCCCAAAACCTCCTTGAAGGGTCAGGTGGACTCACTAAGTATACTTATGACTTCTATAAGCCATATAATAACCTCAGAACTCCCAAATAGTAACCTACTAACTAAGTCGTCCTGACCCGTCAAATACTACACCCCCCTAACCAAGGCTCTGCTTTATTTAGGGGTTCGGGGTTAGTGTACCCTACAGCCTAAGACACGCAACCCTATACCCTAAAGTCTAAACCACAGAGGACTACATGAATCTTCGGAGCCCATACCCAAAACTGCATACCCCAAAACTGCACCCAGAGCCCTGCACCTCAAGACTGCAGGCGTGCACCCTGAACTTAGCCCTAGCATGAAAACCCTCTCAAATGGATAAGAAGGCTTCGGCAGCCCCGCAATAAGGACCATGTAAGAATCAGATGATCGTCTTAGGATGTGTTTAGGGCGGTTGAAGGGGAAGCCAAGAATAGAAAGCGTTCCCCTGGGGGGGTCCAGAATTTGGCATTTCTCTGAATTCTGATTTAGGGTTTGAGGTTCAGGGTGTATAGGGTTAATTTATACTTTCAACCAGAATCCCTTGTCATGAATAACCAACGGACTGACAGAAGACCATTTGCTGACTGTTTTCCACATGACGACCACTTGGGGTGAGGGCGGGTGAGAATCGTACATAGTTTGCCTTGTTTGGGACTTAGGAAATTAATTCACCCGTTTTCTGTTCTCTATAACAAGCCCAAAAGAAACAGCAACAGATGCCTCCGTCTACATAACGGAGACAGGCTTTCTAAGGAGACCATCACCCCGTACACACACTAAACTCTAAGCCCAAGGTTATACCCAAAACCCTTGGCCCTAAACCTCCTTCTGTTTCCGGAAATGCTGCTCCAGACAGCCAAGCATCAACCCCAAAACGTGTGTGTAAAGAAAAAGCCGACACCCTAAACCCTGCATCTCACGCTGAGCACAATTTCCCATAAAGTGGCGCACGAGTTTCCCCATAATTCTCCATGAGCACTGTGCTGTAGACCCCAAGTTCTGAACCCTATATCTATTCTAGATATACAAATATGTAAATATCCCTATAACCTCTCCAGGAGCCTAAGCTACACTGAGACAAGTGACCAGACGTGGGTAAATCAAAAGCCAGTTGGCCGGGAAGGAGCTTCCAGTTCTTGGCAGAGCGTGCTTCCAAGGGCTTTGGAAGTTTAGGGGTTTGGGGGGTTAAGGGTTAAGGGGTTTAGGGGTGTAGGGGTTTAGGGTTTAGGGTAATCTATACGTGCCCTAGACCATATCGTGATCCCAATTTACCACAGGGACCCACAACAGGAAACCCCTTGTTCTTTTTAACCCCCACTTGCTCATGGGTTCCCTCCCAGAATTCTCCCTTTATAAGGCTTTCTTGAGAAATCGCTTAAGGCTTATTCAATGTAATTCACTTGGTAACTTACATCTTGTTAGCACAGAATGAAGGAATTCATCCTTATAGTTCTGAGTATCTAGAGATAAGTAGGGGTGAAATTAAATAGGACTTAGAGTTCAGGGCTTATACTTCCCTAACTAACACGGATCCTCAAAAAGCACACTAAAAAGACCGCTGTCCTTTTAGCAGGCCTAGGGCTAGGTAAGCGTTGCTAAGCCTTCAACCCCAACCCTACACCCAGGAACAGAAATGCCAGACCCTAAATGCTGAAGTCCGAACCCTAAACCCTGAAGCAGCAGTCCTAAAATCTAAACCTCAAACCCTGAACTCTAAAACCCACACCTAAACCCTAACCAAAGCCCTGAACTCCAATCTCTCAGCTGCTATGCTCTCCCAAGCTGACATGGAACCCCATACCGTTATCAAAATTGCGGTCCCTGTGCGGGTATCCGATACATGGGGGTTTCCCAAAATTAGGGGTACCCTTTTGGGGCCCCAATGATAAGGACTATAATATTTTTGGGGTCTATATTGGGGTCCCCCTATTTTGGGAAACTACCATATAAGGGGCCGTATAGGGTTTAGAAAAACAAGTCCTGATTCCTCCTGACCCTAGACCCTAAACCCCAAACACTCAACCTTGAATCCTCAACACTAGACACTAAACCCTCAACTCCCTGATGCTGGGAGCCCCCGCCGTCTTGGGACCCCCTCTGGCATTTGATAGCTCGTCGAGTTCACAGAGATGATGGAGAGAAGTTGTTGATAACCTACTTGCAGGCTCTCTTACAGAGGGACTTAGAGATACATGGGAAATAGACACCAAAAATGCTATGATCCTTATTATGGGGACCCCCAAAAAAAGGTACCCCTAATTTTGGGAAACTACACCCTAAACCCTAAACCCAATATGCCCCCTTTAACCCCCATTTAAGGTACCCCTCATTTTGGGAAACCCCCCATAAAGGGTGTAGGCCTGGAACTTCATGGAGGGAGGGATGCCAGGGCGCACTTGAGCTATAGTCTAAACTCCTAATATCCCCTTCAGGGGACGTTTTAGGGTTTAGTGTTTAGGATTTAGGGTTTAGGGTCTAAACTCCTAGTAACTAAATAACCCCGTTTAGGGTTAAGGGCTTAGGGTTTAGGATTTAGGGTCTGAACTCCTAGTATCCCCGCAATAACCCCCAAACTAGTCCCCTGTATAATGTCCTACATAACCCCCTTTAAGGAGTTTAGACTATGGCACACTTGGGGGGTTTCAAGTTGGGGGTTGGGGTTCAAGGTTTAGCTTTTAGTGGTTTTAGGAACACCTGATTTTGTGAAATCCCACCTTGGACCGCATCTAGCCCACAAAGCCCACAAACGACCCACCCCCCAAGAAAGTATCCAGGAAAAGCAGACCCTTGAACCCGTGAAGCCCTCCTGAACATCAAAGCTGCTCATGGTGGGGAGTGATAGCCCCTTCATACTAACATGAAACACCACGCTAACGTCCAATGAAAGACATGTGCCTCAGAGTAAGGTCCCTTCTGGGAATATTTGATATCAGGGGCGGGGGCTGGGTGTTCAATGTCACTGTGAAGGATAATTCACCCTAAACCCTAAACCCTAAACCATTATAGAATTGCCCTCACAACATCCCCAGCCTAAACCTAAACCCGTTCTGGGGTTTAGGGGACACCCTACATTCCAAACTCTGAAGCGTAAACCCTGAACCCTAAACTCCACAGCCTTACGGAAGCGTGAACCGCAATCTCTAGACTCCAAACCCTAGAGCCTGAGCCTGAACCCTACACTCCAAACCCTCGAACCTGGACCCTAAGCACGTGCAAGTTGGGGATTTGGCTACCAAGAGGCTGCCCTCTTCGTCGAAGGACATGTAGATATCATACCTTCTTTTGCTTAGGGTCTAGGGTTCATGTCATGGTTCTTTTTCAAAGGGCTTTGGGTTTAGGGTTGCCCTCTACTGAAAATTTGAACGGACAAAATGGAAAATGAAATGGAACCTGGGGTCCTACAGGAGTTCGTTGTCGGTAACAAAAGAGGTGGTCAGTTTCCTCAACCCCTAAATTAATACCCCATTATAGTCACCTGATAGTTATGCAGTCTTCATTATAGGGCTTTGGGCACTTGGAGGGTCAAGGAAACCTAGTAAGTAGGTTAATCATGCGGATAACCGGGGTGATTATATGGCTTATAGGCTTATAGGGGTTAGAAGTGATTACAAAAATCCTCCTGGCCTTCCAAGTAACTAAATCATCTTAGTACGGATGCGATCACAGTCATTCGCTGTGGCCTCCGGAAAGGCTAGGCCCTTGGACAGAACTAGCCTTTCTGAAGGCCTTGTAGGGTCCTGAATAATTGCAAATATCATGTTGAGCTGTATTTGAGGTAGCTATGGTAAACTTAAGCAAGGAATCGAAGACCGTGGAAATGCCACTTATTTAGGCTCCTACATGATGCTTGGGAACCCGGGTATGAAGTCGGAAATCCCTTCAAGGCCAAATCCTCGGCCCTGAACCCTAAACCCTAAACCCCCAACCCAACAGGGTGACTGAGCCAGTCTTCCAAAATGGCCTCAGGCTCTGGCGCAAGGACCAGCGAGGTGTCTCTAGGAGGACCCCAAGAGATTGTACCTGCAGCACCACACATTTTTCAGGTACGCACAGGGCGCAGGGTTTAGGTTTGGGGTTTCGAGCTTGGGGTTTGGGGGCTGCATGACTAAGGTAAGCTCCCCCCCTCGGACCGCCTGCTTAAGGATGTCGGGTCTCTAGGTCTGGGACCTATAGTTGGAAGCATGACGCTGGAAACAAGTCCGCTTTTGGACAAAATCCCTTGAATTTGGGCATTGTGGGATGAGGTGGGGTGAGGCGGAGTGAGGCCATTGTGACTTGCTCGGCTTGAAAAAAACACACGCCCTACCATTCAGAAAGAAAGCAACCATCGCTGTGTAGGTTCGAAGTAGAAGCTCATTCCATCCCAAGTCCAGACAAAACAGAAGGTGTGTGACTTCAGGGCTTGGGGTTTGAGGCTTTGGGTTTGGAGATTGGAGCGCGCGGTTTGCAGTTCAGAGTCTACTTGGAGGTGCGTGGGACTCAGTAACCACACAAGACTAGGGTTCGAAGACTACTTAGAAATGGCTCACCTGCATAAAGTCAGGTAAAGGCATGACAAGCATCTACAAGTCGAATGCCCTCAACTAACATGAGGATTTGTATAAACAGGAATTATAGGTTCTTGTAACTTGTATAACGGATCCAAGTCTGGGTTGGGCGATAAGCCTCAACCCTAAACCCTCATTATGGGTGCCTCTAGAACCCCCTCAAGCTTTCCTAGCAACTTCCAACTGGGGCTTAGAGTTATACCTCTTGATTGAATCTAATGAGCTCAGTAAGGACACGGAAGCCTAAACCCGAAACCCTCGGACAAGGGTTCAATGTAGACATTAATAGCCCCCTCCTTTTAGGGGCTAAATTGCAAGATCCCTATTATAATCCTTGTTAAGGGGAGGGGCTTTCTTAATCACGGGACTACATTAGGGTTTAGGGCTCCCTCGCTGCCGCGGAACCCTAGAATGTTGGCTGGTTCTTTGAGTGGTTATAAGAAGCAAGACATCGACCATTCATTTCAGGATACCCCTAGGGCTATGCAGAATACCGGCGCAAGAGCCTTCATTGTATCCAAATTCCAGGATGCAAACCTAAACCCTAATAACCATGTTTGAGCGCTGCTGGCTTTATAGAGGAAATCCTTATGCTAACACCCACACGTGTTAGGGTTTGAGATTACGGTCCTCCAGATTGGACGCCGACGATATACACTCAAAATTTTCTTAGGGAACCCTATATAGACCGAAAGAAATGCCAGGAAATCTTGCCTTCATTCAAACCTCCCGCCTTGACCCGAAGCCCTAAACCTAAGCTATAGCCAGATAACCAGAGATGATGGGGTTTAAGGATTAGGGTTTCGGGTGATAGGATTGAGTCTAGAGTCTAGACAGCCAACCACGTACTAGGCAAGGAACCCACTCCAAAACTAGAACAAGTGCTCAACTACTCTATTTCTCTTGGATAGCCAGATACTCTACTTCTTCAAGAGCCGACTTTGACAACGCAAGTTTAGTTTCGACACTCGGTTTGGGCTTAGGTACTGGGGTTTAGCGTCAGCATGCAGGCTTCAGGGTCCAAAGTTTAGAGGTTGGCTTCTCACCCATCCCCTTTCGTGGTAACACAAGAAACCCAAAAGAGGGATCCCTTACACTTACACGGACCCGAAGGGGGGGCGTTCTACAAGCAGTAGGATGAATCGCAAGTTTCTGCAAAAGGTCCTCTCAGCTGTATCCCCGGAAGTAGCGCGAGAAACACCCCATACCAACATAATGGTTGGAAGATTTGAAGCTGCGCTCCTAAACCATGAACCCTAAACCCCAAAACCCCCAGCCTTTTGCTTATCCCTATACATGAAACCCTCTTTGTGGTCAGAATCCCGATCTATGTAACCCGTTGAAACCCTGAGCCCACCATCCCATCACGAAACCCAAGCCCCTGAACCACGTTTTGGGGTCCGAACAGTCAAACCAGCGATGTCAATTAATTCAGAACTTCTAGGCATGAGTGTTTCGTCTTTGCCGCTTAAGAGGGAGTGGCTCCCTGTGACAAGCCCCATGCTCCCATATGAGCTATAGTCGAAACTCCATGAGCGGGCTATTTAGGGGATTATATAGGCGACACCTACACGATAGCTCATATGTCCAATAATAACTGCGTTCCTTCCCTCAATCCCCCTGTCTTAGGGCACCACCAAAATACACGACACCCTTGAGCCAGGTAGTAGGTACGACTTTTGCATGGTGGGGGCAACATCCAAGTAACGGATCCCAAAAGTGGTCCAGGACCACTTGTCTCTAGAGAATCCCTGAGAATCGTTCCAAACAATCCATTCTAGCTTTAGGGTTTAGGACTTTTGGGGACCCTAGTGACATATGGGGAGCTATGAGGAAATTATCGGACCCCCTTGAGGGTTCCATAGGAATATGCTGATACACTTGCCGTTCTTTGCCATCAACCGTATGTATCCCTAAAATCCAGTTCTGCTTTCCTAAGCATGACGGAGGCGAAGGCCTTGTATGATTCCCGGCGTTGTGTTCGTGTCGGTGAAAGTGACCTGTGGTGGCTATGCTTTAGGGTTTCATTATGTAGGGCGAACCCCCTGGACTATAAACCCAACACCCATGGAAGCACGAAGTCGGTCGACCTCTGAAATCCATTGCGAAACA
The DNA here is from genome assembly GCA_905231905.1 of Symbiodinium pilosum. Taxonomy (NCBI): domain Eukaryota; class Dinophyceae; order Suessiales; family Symbiodiniaceae; genus Symbiodinium; species Symbiodinium pilosum. The sequence goes on from CAJNIZ010043361.1 coordinate 23,064, forward strand.
TTGGTTGCCGCGCTAGGGGTTGCAGATTCCCACCTTTGCAACAGTTCATGTGGTAGTTTCTGAAAGCAGCGTGACCCCATCCAAACCCCAAAATACTGAACTCCTATGACACAGACCCCAAACCTGCGGACCCCTAGTCTGCACCAAGGAATACCTCTGCACCATTGGAGGTTAAGGATTTAGGATTTAGGTTTAGGGTTTAACGTTGGATCTACAGAAACTCGCTCCTAAAGACAGCCATTAGAGTATCCGTGCTGCTGGAAGGCTGGTACATGGGCCAAAGTGCCCTTCCGCAAACTAATATGGAACCCTCAGAAAGGCCCAGTAAAGACTGCAGTCCTTGAAAACAAGCATGTAGGATTCCATGTTTGATATGAAGATTTTGGTGCCTGAGCCCCAAAATTTGGCTCCCATCAGTACAATCCTATGATAGCCTGGCTACCAAAACGTGCAAGCCCCCAAACCCTAAACCCTATGTGTCCCCCTTTTTGCCACTTCAAAGGGTCACCAAATGCTTATCAGTGGGAAAAGGTAGAAACCATGCGGTCATATCCCCACATCCCGGCCCCTCTTGCTGGTGGATGCAATGTAGGGGCTTAAATCAGTAGAATAAAGTTTTAGGGCATATTCTGCCATAGCTATACATGGGTTCTAAGGAGACAGTATTGACAGTTGTTCAATCTTCTACGCTAATTCTATCAGGGGTTTAGGGCACACGACTCAAGGCCGAACATGCATGGCCTCGTAGGTTGAACCTGAACCTGAAAAGGAGGCTCCATCACAATGCAACCACGCCTTTCGAAGGACAGCGTCTTCCCATATTATAGAACAAGGCCCCGAACAAAGTATCCGTGATTTCGGAAAACCCGCATGGGGCCTCCCTACAGCACAAGTCCTGAACCCTAAACTTTGGAAGTCTTGCTCTACCTGTCCTATTGGAGGTCTAGGAACAAAGAATGGAAATTGTTCTCGGAACATCCCTAGAAACCCTAAATCCTGGACACGAAGCCATGAATCCTCAACACTAAACCCTTAACCCTGAATCCTGAACACTTAACGACAAAACCTCACTCCTACACTCGAAGCTCTGATTCCTACATCCTAAACTCGACTCCTAACCCCTGGACCCTCAATCCTAAACCCTGAACCGTCAATCGTGACCCTAAGCCCCTACACCCTTATGCTAAACCCCAAATGCTCAATCCTAAATCCTCAATCCTCAATCCCAGATCCTAAACCGCTTACGGGAATGACGCCTGAATGTCATACATCGAATATGGAGGCTGCGTTGTCGAGGTAGTTGAGCCTGGGAGGCTGATCCCTCAATACCCATCGGTTTAGGGTTTAGGGTTTAGGGTTTAGGGTTTAGGGTCCTAAACCCTGAAGCCACCTCAAACCCCTAAAAGCTCGATCTTGAACCCTAAAGTGCCGGCCGTAATAAGTTCCCAGAAGTCACAGGGTTTAGAGTTTTGATTACGGTTGAGGGTCTAGAAGATAAGCCGGATGTTTTGGAAAGTCATTACAGCCATTCTGTTTGGGACTTGCGGCTTGGCGGTACGGGCTTAGGAACTAGTTTGGGATTACATCTTATGGAAACCCTACACCCTACATTTTGGGATAAGGACATAGGGTTTCAGGACTTCTCAAAAAACGGGGGGCAGTCCCTTGCAGTAAGATCTTCAAACTTTGTGGGTGAGACTACTAACTACTCATGAACCCTAAGCCCCTGAGCCCTAAGCCGTGTAGTTCTTCAAAATGACCATATACACCTTGGTTCAGGCATGACGCTGTGGTAACTTGGGAGTTGCCAAAATTAGATTTAGAATTTAGGGATTAGCGTTTAGGGTTTAGTGCTCAGGGTTAAGGGTCTAGGGTATGGTACCTTTAGGACCCAAGCATACTTGGTGATTGATTACGAGGAGATTCTCGAGATGCCAATAACGAATTATGTGGGGAGCCGGGGAGTACATAGACGCCTTATGTTAAAGGATGGTGAGACTCAACATCAAATGGATAATGACATGAAAGCTCTGTTTATGCAAGGGCTTATGGGAATCGCAATTGGTCGCTTGTCACAATATTGTCCCCTGTTTAGGCGCCTGTTAAAATACGGCGAATATACAGGAAACCCAAAAGGAGACCATAACTCTGACAGCCTTCCCTAAACCCTAAACCTTCCATATGGTGATAAATTTGAGAAATTCCTACTCGTAAGCCGCACAGGCACTCGAAGTGCGAGAGGTGGAAGTTGTCGATGTCAACGAGGATGACGAGATCGTGTCTCGAGGGACACTCGAAGTGCGGGAGGTGGAAGTTGTCGATGTCAACGAGGATGACGAGATCGTGTCTCGAGGGACACTCGAAGTGCGGGAGGTGGAAGTTGTTGATGTCAACGAGGTTGAAGAGATCGTGGCATGAGGCAGAGATGTCCTGGGCTAGGGTAAGGGGTTCAGGGTTTAGGCTTTAGCCTTCAGGGCTTGATGAGGGAAACCTAGTTTTCAAAACTTTTTCTTACATCATATACCCAACGACTACATCCAAAACACGTTTGATCCACAAGAGTGGGCCCACAAGCTTGAAAGATCCCAAATGGGCTCTTTTCAACATTCTAGACCACGCAATTGGGGGTTCAAGAGCTCAAGGTCAAAAACGATTTGGAAGTATAAGGAGCCCCACATTTTGAGAAACGTAGATATAGAAACTCAGCAAACACTGCTGAATCTGCCTCAGTCTCCATGTAGCTGAGACACTGGTGGAGGTGGAAGTGGTTGAAGAAATCCTAACTTCTGGTGCAGACATGGCAGCCACTCTTACTTTAGGGTACATTCCTAGGGGATCCCAGATAGAAAAGACCCCCTTAACAAGGACACTTAGAAGGTACTGAGAAGGGAACCTAGGGGTTACTCAGAGTGTCTGTCCTCTCTGCAAGTTTCTGGCGGATCTACCTGATGCTTTAAAAACCCTGAACCCTACTCCCGCTGCTTGAAGGAGAGTGACGAGTGGATTCTGCTTATGTTCCCACGCAATACCAGCAATCTCATGTGATAGTCTCAGTGTTAAGCCGCCGAACTTCCCCTGATTCATCCACACAAGTCAGAAGGCTCTAGCAATCATGTTGGTTGCGCACCCCGCACTCTAGCTTCAATGGATCTTTTAAACCACTATAGTAGTTTCCATATTCTTTTTTATTCCTTCATTCCCAGCTAACCAAAGGTAAGCTTTATCAGGGCAATATCCCTATGTATACCCCTTTAACCCTCAAACCCCATATTATGCTATATGTCCTTATACTATATACCCCTATATGCAGGATTCATATGAGCTAGAAGCTTAACTCCTAGTATCGCCCTTCATAAGCCCTATGATACTCCCCTAAAATATCCCCTATATGACCCCCTTTAAGGGGTAAGTCTAAACCCTAAATCCTAAATTTGAAACCCAAAAGTCTATATAATCCCCTATATAACCCCCTTGTCAGGACTTTAGACTACAGCTCGTATTTATGCTTGTAATACTCTTGTTACTGAAAGCTAATAAGAAACAAATATCCGCGGCCAGGCCTGCGCAGCATCCCCAGCGAACTTTGGGATTGCTGGTTTTAGGGGTTTTGGGGGGGTTGGGGGGTTTTGGGGGTTTTGGGTTTGGGGTTTGGGGCCTCTACAAACCGGGTGAACTGGGTGAAAGCTCTCATCTTGCAGCTCCCTTAACTGAGACATCCGGATGGAATCACAATTACAATAATGGTAGTAATAGTAATAACAAAAAATGATATAATACAATAAATAATAATAATATACTAATAATAATAAGTATAATATAATATTAATAATAATAATCTAATAATATAAGAATAATAATATAAAAATACTAATAATAATAAGTATAATACAATATTGATAATAATAATAATACTATAAACATAACAATAAGAATAAAATGATAATAATAATAATATAAGAATAATGACAATAGTATAATAATAATAGTAGTAGGTCATAATGTCAATAATAGTACCCTGACCTGCGAGGCCTCCGCACGTCGTCAAGCCTCGCACCTCCAAGTAGACGATGATCCTTGCGCACCTGAACCCTCCTGGGCTCCTTATAGGGGTTATAGGGTTTAGGGTTGAGGGTTTAGGGTTTAGGGTTAGGGGTTATATTTGGATTATAGGGTTCATATTGGGGTTATATGGGGATAATGGAAAAGAAAATGGAAACTACTATAATGGGTCATACTGGGTTTCCTCCTGTACAAAATAGGAATTGGAGGAACCGTAGAACCAAACCGTACGAATCGAACTGTCTCGAACCGGTTAAAGGTTCACAGAGGGTAAGGCCCTTGACAAACCGAATCGAATGGAACCGTGGCCTTGGTGAGTTTAGAGATATAGTCCCCCTTAGGTAGATAGAACATGGGGTATATGGGGATCCTATTGTAATATACCCAAAGCCATATTCTATCTACTTAAGGGGGACTATAATATGAGCTCTCTCGTATGATATGAGGAAACGGAACCACACAAGCGAGGAATAAAACCGGTTTCAACAATCTTTATCGGTCATTCATGCCCCTAACCTTCTACCCCCAAAGTGCATAATTTCGATTTTCTTTTCCATTCCTTCAGTCCAAAAACCCTTAACCCTAATTAAAACCCAAACCCTAATTAAGCCCTAAACCCTAAACCCTAAACCAGAGGAAAGGTCTAAAGCAAGATGCAACCCTTCTGCCTGCAGCGGAGGTTCGTTGTCGTCTCTGGCGCCTTCCAAACCGTAATCTTACTGGGGGTTAGTAGGCAGTTTAGGGTTTGGGGTCTAGGATTTAGGATTGGTAGCGAATAAGGGAATATATAGGGATCATATAGGGTTTAGGGTTTAGTAGGGAGTAAGGGAATCTACTACATGGGGATCACATAGGGATTCTATTTCCTTATTCCCTACCAACCATCAGTGGGTAGTTGCTTCTGGGTTCTAAATTATGACCCTAAACCCTAAACTACTTTGGCTTAAGGCTTTTGGAGGGGAGGGGTGGTAATGGGGTTTGTACGTCGAGTATAAGATTTGGCTTTAAGATGCTGTGGAGCTCAACCCCCTGTCTCAGACCCTGTTTGTGTCCTGGCAGCAGAAACGCCTTACGCCCAGGCCCTGTATTTGGGCATTAGAGTTGAGGGTTCAGGGTCTTGGCATAAGCTTAGGGCCTGAGTCATTGTCTGCGTTGTCATGGCTGCGGTTGTCGCACTGACCTGGTTTAGGGCTGGCACGTGCGGCAAGCCATTGCAAGGATTTACCACTTAAGCTTGAGGATTCTGGGTTGCTGTTAAGGACCTTAAATCAAGTTACTATGTTGGGGGAACCCTATTATTTACTATATATACCCATTATGGTAACTTAAATTTAAGTTCCTTAACAGCAACCCAATGTAACCCCAATATAACCCGAATATAACCCTAATATAACCCCGATATAACCCTAACAAAACCCCAATATAACCCTAATATAACCCTAACAAAACCCTAATATAACCCTAACATAACCCTAAAATAACCCTAATATAACCCCAATATAACCCCAATAAAACCCCAATATAACCCCAATAGCTTCAGGATTGGGTGTTTAGCGTCAAGGCCTGAGTCGTTGTCTGCGTCTGTGACCGGGTCATCGTGGTGGATGTCAGGGCTGTGGTTGTTGCAGTCGCCTGGTCCATGGTTTAGGGTTTAGGGTTTAGGGTTTAGGGTTTAGGGTGGGGGCACGTCGCAAGCTCTTCACAGTGATATGCGTTCAGGGCTCAGGAGAAACGTTCCCAGAGAGGTAGCAGTCTAGGTACATTTACTTTCTTATTCAACCTGGCTACTCACATGCTCCCGGAGAATGAGGATAACATGTTCAAGTGTGACGCGCAAGCTAACAACATGTACTACTTGGTTGGCCTTTGGAGCCCTTTGAAAAACATTGGGTGGTTGTCAAAATTATGGTCCCTTTTTGAGTACCCTAAATATTTGGTGCCGTATTATAATAGGGACCCAAAAAGGGACCATAATTTTGACAACCACCCATTAGTATCTAGGGTCCTTATGAAACCAAAAAAACGGAAAACATTCAAATGTCCCAAAGGTCAGCCCAGTTATTGTTGTCTGATTTAAGTTCCCTAAGCCCAAACCCGGAACCCGAAACCCTAAACCCAGATTCTACATGCAGTTGTCCGACCGAGGAGCATCACAGCTGATTGGAACATTCAGAGAGAGAACGCATCAGCAGGAAGGTCTTGAAGGTCCTGTCGGCTTTTCGCAAATCTTCAAGCAAACGGGCGGTTAGGGTTAGGGTTTAAGGGTTCAGGGGGGGAGGGGGGGCTCGTGAAATTCGCGCAAGCAAGAGTCGTCCTAATCCAAACCCCTTCCAAACTGCTGGCTGCCAGGGTGCAAACTTCTGATCGTCTTGGTCATGACAGGTATTCATGTAGAGGTTATCGCTGAAGATGTTCTGATCCAAGCACCGGTTGTCGTACTTGCTGCGGAGACGTGCAGAAGAATCGGCGTACCACTTCTGGTTGCTGCTGTCGTGGCACCAGTTGGCATCGACATTTCCTGTGACAATGCTGGCCTCCAAGCACTTTCCGTCATACAACGAGATGATACGTTCGTCCACAATGTACCATTTCTGCCAGCTGTACGTGTGGCACAGCTGCACCCTCACGTTCCTGAGCAAAGTCTGACAGGTTTCACATGCAATGATGACATCGGAAACCCGTGCCATGCATGAGCTCGGGATATGTCACAAATTCTGGAACTCTCGGGCTGTCCGTGGCTATCAAAGCCGTCCAAGCATCGCAACATCAATGGAAGTGTCATGGTCCAAGCATTTGCCATCATACCGGCCGATCAGCTGCCACGGGATGATGGTTTGTGCACCTTAAGATATCAGAACCAACTTCTGGACAGTTAAGTGATGCACATGTAGGTGCTGGGGACTCAGCAGAATGCTTTGGAAGCTGCATTGCTCTCAAACAGCGGCATCATGCAGCTAAGCAGCTCACACAGCCCTTAGACAGGGACGGCTGATGGGTTATCAGTTATTTTCTGTGCGGTGCTTGCTTGAGGTTCTTGGTTGCCTCTGCCCTGATGAACCCTGCCTCGCAGCGGACACCAACATCTTCGCTGTGATAGCAATTATGCGTTCCCCAGCCTGGCAGGGCAACATGCCAGTTGTCGCCTAAACCAATACAAACCCTTCTTGAAAAAGGTGTGGCACCAAATGTCATCTTCCAGCCTGCGTGGGAACAGTCGAACAGGGAAGGCGATGACGAGCTGCATACAACCTCATCCAACCATATCTGACCACTTCCTTAGCTTTGCAACGGCCTTCGTTAGCGCATTGAGAATGTAGGACGAATCTACGAGCACCAAGTACACATTTCAGGACAAGCTACCTGCACTGTGAGATGATATTTGAGAGCCACCGGACAGGCCCAATTGGCGGCAGACTGTGCCGGATTCAAAGCTTCCCCATCCCTCAGATACGCGAAACAAGCGCAAGAACACCGCCCCCGCCCTGAAGCGCGTTGAGCTGAATTCGTTGCCGCTGTGGTAGAAGTTTTCCATTCTAGACCTACTGCAGCTTTCAGTCCAAGATGTTCCCTGCCCATTGCCAGACCAAGGCGCGTCATTGCAGACCGTGCCCCATGCGCCATTGTAGAATATCTCAACTCTGCCTTCAACCATGTTTCCACTTGCTGTCCCCACCAGGCGTATCGCAGTTTCACCCACCACCTGACATGATCGAGATGCTCACTCTCCCGCCTAAACACTGATCCCCAAAACTTTAAGCCTGAACTCCCTGCACCCTAAACCCTAAACCAACACCAAGATCCCCAAACACTGCCGAAACTGTCACTCACGGGAATTCCTAAAAGTTCTCAAAATCATGGACCCCTTTTGAACGCTCTTTTGGGGGATGTACGGAGGGACCCTGCAAAAAAGAAACGCCCGCATTGCCGCACCTACACTGCGAACCCCATAGCTGGGGCGCGCACCACAGGTCTCGAGATCTGCGTTGTGACCTGCAGCACCCTAACCATAACACCCCCTGACCCCAAACTCCAAACTGGGGATTAAACCCTTAACGCGAACCCTTAAACCTCAAACGCTAAACCTTAAGCCCTAAACCTGAAATCTTTACCCTGGACTCCAGAACTGCCACGGGGCGGCACAATCACTACCTGAAAAGCTACGTTTCGCCAGTATACTGCGGAGCCAGGGATTCAGGAATATACTTAACTGGTACTCGTTTCAGGCTCAGGGTTTAGGAGTATATCCCATCTGATACATGCATCAGGAAAGCGCTTGCACCCTAAACCTTAAACCCTAAACCCTAAACCTTAATACAAGGGTATTGGGCTAACAGGGATCACTGGTGTCGTCCCGGAAAGCGCCAGGAATTGAATGTGGCAACCTGGTTGCAACCTGAGGTCTACCTTAAACCCTAAGCCCTAAACCCGCTGGGGTATAGAGTATAGGGTTTAGGTTTGGGGTTTAGGGTTTAGGCTTTAGGGTTTGGGGTTTAGGGTTTGGGGTTTAGGGTTTCCTAAACACTAAACCCTACCCCTCAGCCTGGTGCCAAAGATATCTGCTAATCGTTTTCTTAAGGCACAGCAGCGAATCTACACTCTTCTCCATGAAGCGGTTATAACACCATGCTTCTCAAAGGTACCTGCCCAGAGTTTGAGGAGCTAGTAAGGACTACATAAGGCCTCATAGGGCTAATCTGCCAGGGGGACGGAGGTACTCTTGGGGGGGAGAATTGCAATCCGACATCTGAAGTTCCGAACCGGCCAAATCCCTAAACCCTACCTAAACACTAAATCCCAAACCCTAAAACCCAAACCCAAACCCGAAAACCCTAAACCCAAAACCCTGGAACCCAAGGGTTGCTGAATGTAGAAGCTAGAGTTGAGGGTTAGGGGTTCAGGGTTTAGGATTTAGGATTTAGGGTTCAGGGTGTAGGGTTCAGGGTTTAGGGTTTGGGGTTTAGGGTTTAGGGTTTTAAGGTAAGAATGAAAGAGCAAATTGAAATGAAAATAGAACATCAAGGTGAAACTGGGTTTACTTTAGGGATTGGGGGGTGACTATCAATATAATGATCCTAGATTTCTTGTGTAACTCTAACTACAGCATATGGTACCTCAAAAGGATCTCTAGAACGATTTAGGCGCATATAGCATATAATTACTATAAAGTTCATCCCAAATTCCGACATCTGTCTACCATGGTTATAGTCAAAACCTGGACCCTAAAGACTGGATCTCCAGGTAGACGGAGGGGTTCCATGCTAGTTTGGGGGGAGGGCAGGTCTTTCTGGGCTGATAAAGCTTTAGGGTTTAGGCTCCATCTGGGCCTATAGACCTAAACCCTAAACCCTTTGTTTCCCTAACAGGCCGGGAGTGAGCGAGGCATAAGGCTGCATCCGCAATTCTTAGTAGGCTGTCCGGTATTTGTAAGCCCTATCAACCCCACCACCTAAACCCAAGAGCCTACACCCTGGACCTCAAACATCAACCCCAAAAGGCAGGCTTTAGGGTTTAGGGTTTAGGGCTGAGGATAAGCTAGAGTTATCTATCTTGTCTGTTAGAAGAGACTATAGAACATCACCTGGTTGTAACGTGGGGCTTCCATACCTAGAGACCCTAGACCATACCTGCAGGACGTTGATCCGGACCCCACCAGAAACGAATTATCGGTATACCCTCAACTGTATACCTAGACCCTCTAAAGTGAAGGCATGAAACACTCCGGGTGCTTGTTGCAGTCTGTGAAGTGCTGCTGGTAAACCTTGCCAAGCAATCTTCGCTGTTCAACAGTTAAGGGTTTAGGGTTTAGGGAAGTATCGTCCATTGTTGCTACTGTGATTGGCAGCCCTAAACCCTAACCCTAAACAATAGCAAGCAGCACCAGTTAGTAGAAGCAATGGAACAGAGTGCATACCCAGAGAGCCCAATATCTCTTAATCTTAATGAAGGAACATACCCTAAATGATACTAGGATCCATCATATGACTTATTTAAGTATATTCCTTTCTAAGGGATATTGGGCTTTCTGGGAACTTTCACCCTAAAACCAAAACCGCTTTAGGAGTTCAGACCTTCAGCTTCAGCTTTGGCTTTTAAGGCATACCTGCTAGGGAGCAGCCTTTAAAAGCCAGACATCCCCATAATCCTACGAAGCACCTCCGTTATCCACATGTGAGCTATAGTCTAAACTCCCAGTATGCCCCTTAGAAACCCCTGTAGTACTCCCCTATATAGGCCTATATATCTCTCTCTTTAATGAGTTTAGATTCTGGCTCCCGTGAAGGCTTCTTAAACGGGGATACCCTTCGGGTACTCCATAGACATGGCTCCGCTACAGCGCGAAATTCCCGACTCCCTACTGCCCAACACCGTAGGTTTAGGTTGGGTACTGCCCCCACCCTGTCACACTTTATATTTGGGGTCATACTCAAAGATATGTGTAACTATACTATTGATCGTATGCAACTATTTCAGAGTGGGGGCAGTACCCAAGGTGTAGGATTGAATGTTGGCTGAGACACAGGGATGACTTCAACTCAAGCCATAGCATGCAACGAAAATTCAGCACCAAACGTGTAGAGGAGCTATTTAGGGACTGCTTGGAGGTTCATGGCACTTGGTAACTACTTAGATCCAGACGTCCAAACCTGATTGTAATTGGAGCAACCCTTATGGGTTTAGGAGTTTTTCCAGGCAGCTAGAAGGATTACAAGTAATCATTAATAGGGTTATCGGCCCCAGTCATCAACAATCTGCGAGCTGCATGAGCCTCCAAGTAAAGCCACAAACCCTCAACTTCAAATACATATACATATATATATATATCACTATCGCGTGGAGACATTGTAAAGATATAAGGGATTAAGATATATCCTCCTGCAACCCCTTTGAAGGTATAGAGGCTGGGGATTCTGGATTTATGGCAAATCCTTGGCTTTGCAGTTGGACAGCTGGCCAGTGCACAAAGGAAAGGGAGACATGGGCCTCTCCGTTTTCGGGTTTAGGGCTTAGGGTTCAATAATCCCCCCCCCCTGTGCACCAAAGTAGTAACCCAAATGAGGAGGACTTCAAAAAAGACTCCCATGTTTGAAAGCCAAAAACACTTGTCGATATCTGCGCGGTACACTTGTTGGGGCGGTATGAAGGTATGACCTCAAATTTTAAACCCTGAACCCTAGACCTTGTGGCTGCAGGGTAAGGCTAGTAAAACAAAAAGCTTTGGCTTCGAGGCCTTGGCATTTAGTAGGGGCACGAGGCCCTAAACCCCAAACCTCGGGTCAATCCCCCACCCAGGAATGGGTACCACAAGGGACGATTGTAGGTACATATTATAAATTAAGGCCTCACCAATTCCATATGAAAAGCTGTTACTATAGGAGGGATTGACCTAAGCTAGTCTAATTTCTTAATATCCCCCTTAAGAACCCCTACAATACTCCCCTACATAACCTCCCTGCGAGGAGTTGAGACTATAGCTCATATGTAGAATTGCGCATATGGGCTTTCCAAACAACAGAGATACCCATTCTGGAGCCCCTAAACTAAGCATTATACTATTTTTGGTCTGTGTTGGGGTTTCCCTATTTATGAAAAATCGCTTCACATGTGACATTATAACAAAACCTTATTCCATGTATTTGGTCCCTACATTGCGGCGGAGGGAGTAGTCCTAGAGGTGTGGAGTGCATCCATGTCCACCTACCCTGTACCCTTAATCCTCAACCCCGACCCCTGAACCCCGAACCCCTAACTCACATTGAGAGTTGTTTTGCGGTGCTAACGGTGGGGGCTTGAGTAGTGACTATAAGGGAAAATGGTGATTGTGTTGGGGTCCTGGAATTTTCCTCGTATGCAACTATGACAGGATGAAGAGTCCACCTGATGCATGGCCTCTGTATACTAGAGTATTCTAACTTCACCTAGGGTTATGCAGAGTTGTTGGTATCAATCGTGTGACCCTTAGTTTTCCATATGATGTATAAGCGCCCACAAACAAATCCTAGGGAACCCGGTATACACTTGCCCAACACCCATGAAAAAGCTTCTTTCCTGTGACACCAAAACCCAGGCCGTGAACCTAAACATGTTGGGGTTTCCATAAACACGGCGCTCAATCTAGACGCCAATATACTGTAATCCTGAATGGTGGACCCCTCACCCTGTAATAGTGGCTAAACCCTAAACCCTAAAACAAGAGGACCCTGATATATTCACCATTGCCCTGCATATAAAACAGGAGGAGTTCGGTGCAAAAAAGACTTTTAAAGAAACACGGGGTGTGGAGTTCAGGGTTCGGGGCTTCGGGCTTAGGAGTTAAAACGTGACTCAATCGACCAAATCTTATAGAGACACCTTGCACCAGATTCAGACAAGTTATGGAAATCTACAGGTGCCTCCTCCATGACCATAGAAACGTAATCCTGAAAAGGGCCCCCCCCCCCCAAGAAACTCAGAAAATGTCGCGCATCCTCCCATAAACAACTCTGTTCTAAGCCCCCAGCAAAGTAGAGCTGACGCCCGCCGTAGTCGTCGTGGCGGTTGTCACGGCGATGCTCACGTTGCTGTTGATGGTGGTGCTGGTGGTGGCGCTGGTGCCGGTGCTGGTGGTGCTGCTGGCGGTGCTGAAGGTGGTGCTGGTGCTGGTGCTAGTGGTGGTGCTGGTGGTGACGTTGGTGATGGTGGTGATGGTGGTGATGGCGATGGTCGCGGTGGTGGTGGTAGTGGCCTTAGCAAACAATGCAGGAGTCCGTGGGATAAATGTCTTGCAAGCGATTCGATTAATGACCTGCCTAGTTGCCCCCACATGATATGAACAGAGGAATGCGGTTGATGATACAAATCCTGCATGGCCCCAAGTAGCCGAAACTTGGGAAGTGTGGTACTATAACATACTGGCATTAACAGTATAGCTCAATCAACGCATCTTCTTCAGGACGTTCATCCATTTGAGAAACACCAAGCTTTAGCCAGGCTGCTTCAAATTTAAAATCTGAATCCATCTCGACTTAGGATTCCCGACTTAGGGGCTGCTACCTCTAAACCCCAAGCCCTAGACGCCACCATTTGAGCCATAGTCTAAACTCCTAGTATTCCCCTTAAGAACCCCTATAATAGTCCCATATATAATCCCCAATGTAACCTCCCTTTAAGGAGTTTAGACTACAGCTCATTTGAGGAGAGTTCGGGTGAGGTCGTTGTAGCTTAACCAAATTGAAAGTTTGTCCGGCTCAAATCTGTTGAATACTTGGAACCATACGACTCAATTTCCGAACCACTCGGGAAATATACTTCAAGTTTCCTTGATGGTCCATCCAAGCTCTTGGGGAATCTAGCTATTTTCCCACCTACGGCTGATACCAAAATCCTGCATAACCCTGGGCACCGTCTACCTTTGGCGAAATGCGGTATTTTAGCATACAAGGGTCATGCAGGATTTCTAGTATCGACGCAGCAACAGGAATACTTCTGGCGTTCCAAAATTCAGGCTGCACTGAAGGAGTGAGGTGTAGGCTTCGGAAAATGCATTGTTCACATGGGTGCCAAGGCTCACATGCCCAAAACCGAAAACCATCAGCGCTCTATTCTGCACGGTTACTGTTTTATATGGTCTTAAATCTTCTGCCTGAAACCCAAAACCTGAACACCTAAACCTTAATCGTGAAAACAATGACCAGGCACGGCTGTCGTCGTGAAGCAGTGGTCGAAGGATGCAGCGTCCGAAAGACCATGCGTGTTGTACCCGTACATCCTCAGGATTTCCACTCTTCAAATGTTCGAACTTTGGGTTTAGGGCACGGGCCCGATATCCTGCGGTCCCATTATACCTGGCATGAGCCTCGCTTGCATGTTCTTTCTTGATGGCCCTGAAATCCCTCTAAGAAAACTAAGGGCCCACGTTAGGCGCCAACCTTTCCAACCTCAGATCACGAAGTAAACCTGAGGGATCAGGGCAGGGTGAGGAAGTTTGCAAATTGCGCATGTGACTCAAATCTCCAGTGCTTGGGGGTGTAGGGTTGAAGTGGATCAGCGGCTCCGGGTTTAAGGGTAGAAGCTCGAATAATTAATCCGTTCATACTAATACTAAACGCCTCCCCCGACCCTAACATTGAATATTATCCCACAATACAAAGGGCCTCCTGAAGGTAATAATCAACATGTGGGGGTGGGGGGTGTTTAGTATTGGTATGAAGGGATTACCTAGATGCCCTTGCAACCCTGATACTACTCACTATATAACAAAGCCCGAAGGCCTATTCTAATCATTCAGGTACCTATCAATCGGTCAGGGTCTAAGGTTTCTGGGTTAAGTGTGCCCCCCTCAGTCTGAGAAACCCAGATGCCTGCCTTACTTTGGGGTTAGTAGGGTTTTGGGTTTAGGGTTCAGAGGGGTTTCTCTCGTTTTTTTTTGTTTTTTATAAGCATCCATATTGTCTGTCTTCTAAAAAGCCGTTTACGAATTCCATACAGTTCCTGCAATAAATCACTTCATCAAGGTTCCTCTCAAAAATCTCTGGAAACTTTCTTCAAACTCACGTTTATACCTCTATCTGAATTTTCCCATCATTCCTCATTTACTACCCCAAGCCCTAAACCCCTAAACCCCAAACCCCAAACCCTAAACCCCCAAACCTAAAACCTCTAAACCTGAAACAGGACCATAAGCCGTGGGCCCAACCACACTACACAGCCTGAGGCGCCGGGTGGGTTTGGGATGGCCTAGGCTTTACGGCTTAGGGTTTAGGACCTACATAATTATCAATATCATGTTGAGGTCCTTTTGGGGCACCTTCTACCATAATTAGGCATGCAAGGTTATTATTTAGGGCCCTACATTACCTTCTTCAACATTTTAGGGTTTGTACGGGCTTCTGGTTTATAGGATTTTTGTATAATCCCTCCTTTTCCTTTCAGATCGAGTGACTACACAGTTTAGGCCCCAGGGTTTAGGGTTTAAGGTTTAGGCTGAAAGGGTTAGGCCTTAGGGCTTTGGGTTTAGGGCTTTGAGGATGGGACTTGGGAGCCAATTCTCATGGGACTCGGCAACTACAGATAGCCGGGCTTATAACACAAAATCACTTATATTCTGGCGGACTAAAAGCACAGGCATGCGTAGATGCTAAGTCCCATGAACAGCCAAGTGGGAGGATGCAAGGGCCGGGCTGTAAGGGCCCTTATTTGGGCAATATAGCCCCTTACACCCTCACACATCAATTTTGCTGCGAGGAGTCCTATCTAATCTACAGCCCCGAAAACCTATCGCAAAACCCCAGCTCAAATCAGTTAAGGCTGTCACAGGAGGCATGTTGCACCCAGCTGGTCCGTGCCGTTCGGGATAGTGTAGCCTGATTTTGTGGAGGAATTCAGACTTTGGGTTCAGGATTAAAGTCTAGGGTTCTGCGGCGTTCTGGGCTCGAATAGCAGGGAACGACTTGTTTGAACCTATTTTGCGCAAGTAAGGCCTGAACCGATGCAGTTTAGTGTTTGGGGTTGAAAAGAGCGCTCCAAATTTAGATGAACGAAATGATTTCTAGACAAATAGTTGTCAAAATCTAGACGTCCCATGAGGCGACGCTTCAGCCCTAACCCCACCCCTAAATGAGCTACAGCCATCCTAGATAGTTTAATAGACATGGGTTCCTTATTAGGGACTACATTAGGGACTATACCAACTCAAAAACTTAACTACAAGATTTGGGAACGGGGATCTAGGGTGTGAAATTTAGGGTTTTCAGGTTCAAGGCCTAGGTTTGGGTGGATTGCTGTTGAGGCAGTTGAACCAATCGACGATTACATGAAAACCCTACTACTTGCACCGTGCCCAAGATGCGGTAACATAGCTGAAATTCCTAAGCAGCAACCCAGTAAACCGTCCTAAGCACCTAAACTCTCACCAAACCGCAATCCCTCAATCCTGAACCATGTAATATGACATGTGGTATATGATACTGTATATTTATATATATATATACATACTGTTGTAAACACAAAGTAGTATGCATGCGTCAAGTAGCACTACTGAAAACCTTGAACCCCCGAACTGCGCTTTGGACAGCCAGCCGGCAAAGAAAGCAATGTGCGGGGCTTGGTGTTATTGCCCTGGCTGGCCCCTAAACGCTAACACCTAGAGCCTGACCAATCATGGCATGTATCCTACGTGTACACTTCCAGCTATATGATCCATAGACTGGACTCCCAGTATCCCCTTCATAACCCCTAGGGTAGTCTCCTATATAATCCCTATAGAACCCCCTTTAAGGAGTTTAGACTAAAGCTCCATCACAAAACCCAATGCCTTCACCTTGTGTAAGAACTCCCTTGATCAAGTGCTCATAAGACTGCTGAGAGGCTGAGCGATCCAGGTTGCACCTAAATCTGTGGCTGAGTTGGAGCTTCGTACTCATGATTTTGCGGGCTTGGGCTCATCTGGACCTCTCACAACTTTCAACCCTCCCCTGAACCCTAAAGCGGTTATGGTCCCCATTTAGGTACTTAGACTGTGGGGTACATGGGCAGCCTACTCTGGGGAAGTCCATACTCTATCCGCTTTCAGGGGTCGATTTTCTACTACCGAAGCAGAGGACCTAAGCTTAACAAGGTAGGCTGAAGGTTTTGGGTAGGGCTTGAAACCCTTTGGGTGGTGAGCACTAGCAGGGAGAGGGCTCAGGGGTAAGTAAACGGAGGAATGAATGAATACCTTTAGCAGTTCCTACAAAGCGCCACAAAATCAATCAGCACCACGAACTGTCAACAAGTCTAAGGGGCAGTAAGTCTAAGGGGCAGGTAGCGGTCGAGGTTCAGGGTTCAAGTTTAAGCCTTATGGGTTGGGACTTCAAGTGCGCGAAGTAAGTCTTCTTGTTCCGGGAAACAAGTCAAGGCCTGCATGGGGAGCAATCGAGTGAGGTGTTCAAGATAGATTCCGTCAGGCGCCTAAATAACTTCTCGATCCATGGGTTCACCTGCAGGTGCTTCCGTAGGCACAAAAATATGAAGTAATGCACTATACCCCAACACTTTGGAGGCGTATTGCCAGAAACCTTCTCCAGCTTACAGGACTAGGGTTTCGTAAAGGGTGGTTGGCGGAGGGATTGAGGAATCAATGCATTAATGCCTTGCTCCTTCCGCTGCCCAAAACCAATAAGCTTAGCAACAACAATGATATGGTAGTTTCCCAAAATGAGGGGGTCCCCTAAAAAGGTGCCCCTAATTTTGGGAAACCCCCATATTATCATTCCCAGAATCAAGTTTCACAAGGGGTTCTTGTGACTGTTACGGTGCTCAGCTTCAGTCTCCTGATTTCCTGGGGGGGTTACCGCTTCAGGAGGGTGTCGGGTTTCAGTTGAGGGTTTGGGGTTTTGGGTATGCGCTCAGCATGCAAAGTCTGAAGTTCAGACATAGGCATTCAGCTAGAGTTGAACTTTAAAGTCAATGCTTCAGCTTCAAGCATAATGGCTGGGCGATTTGCAGGATCTTGGGGTATAGAAAACCCTAAGCCCTAAACCCTAGACCCCTAAACCCTTAAAGCCAAAGCCCTTAAAGCCTAAACTCTTCAAGCCTAAACCCTAAGCTTTGGGGTTTAGCCATTTAGGGTTTGGGCTTGAGAGCCTTGGGGCTTTAACCTTTGGGATGAAGGTATGGCATACTGATGATTATATTAAGGTCCTTGTGTAGTCTTAACAGGGCCAACCTAGCGAATCAGCTGCAGACACCTACTCTGGAACCTAAATAAATACCACGCAGTGCAAGAGTTGAGGGTTTAGCGGGTTAGGGTTTAGGGTTTTAGGGTTCCACGTGGAGAGTCAACATATAAAAAAGAAACGGGCAATCTATATGGGGTTTATGAGGATATGTACTGTAGGGGCAGAATAGCTTCAAACACCATTTCAAAGTTGATCGGAAGTACCCTACAACAGAATCGTGCGATGAACCTTGGGCTATAATATTGGTAACTTTGAAGTTGTTTCCCAGAATAGGGGCACCCTAATATAGACCTCAAAATATGATAGTCCCTAATATGGGGACCCCCAAAAAGGATCCCCCTCCGACGTGCCCCAGAGAAGGACCATTGGAAGATTGTCAAGTCCAGGTGGTTCAAGGGGAGCAATTAATCCCCAATACTCCCTAGTACTCCCTAGAACCCCCCAAGGCATGCAAAGAATCCCCATCATCAACACCCACTTCAAAGAACCGATTAATTAGGATTCCCCATGCAATCTGAAATACGGACCCCATATGAGCCCCATATGTCCCTCGGGGTCCAGGAGGCCCCCCAAAACCCTAAACCCCTTAAACCCAGAACCAGTTTACTGAAACTTCTCAAAAGCAAGGCCACTTTGCCAATTTCGGACTGATTTGTGCCGTTGCTATCCATGGCCAAGTAGATGGCATAGTGCGACCTTGGCTTCTTGCTTGTTTCGTGGTGCCTTTAGTTTAGGGCTTAGGGTTGGGGGCTGAGGATTTGTGAGTTAGGATTTTGGGTTGAGGATTAAGGGTTTAGGGTTCACGGTTAGGGTTGAGGATCGAGGGTTAAGGGTTAGGGTTGAGGGTGGGGAGTTTAGCGCTCGGGGTTTAGGGTTTAGGGTTCGCAGCCGGGTTTTACTAGCAAGGTGAACTACACGGCACTGGCACTGGTTTCATCTGTTATATTGGGTTATCAAAAACTCTAGGATAATACCTGGCTATGACTAGGGCTATGCTTCGTCTAGGTTTGGTAAGCCTTGCTTGCATTTCAGGTGTGCGAGGGCCTGCTCATTTAGATCTGCACAACCAATGATTTGGACCTAGTTCGCATTCAGCCCCTTCCTTAAACCCTAAACATCCCCATACCCTAAGCGCTGGTTCGGGGGTCACAGGCAAGTTTCTCTACGCACAAGCCTCGGCTCCAAATCTTCCATGCTCTAAGCCTTGGGTCTGCATCCCGGCCCACGACCTATGGTTGGGAAGTAAGAGTTACTTGTAGCTGGGAGCAAAACCTTACTTACACTTAAAGCACCCCGGATAAAGCCACTTGAGGGTCTTCTAAGCAGGGTTGTTACTGAGTCCCGTAAAACTCCAAGCAGGGGCTGAGTTCTGGCCCGAGACCCTAAACTTTCAGAACCCTGCATGGTTGAAGAGTTTAACGCAGGGATTTGGGCATAAAAGTATGGGGTTTGAAGGTGCCCGGAACTGCCATGGAACCCGCATATAGGCCACTGTTCAAAGCACTGTAGTCTTCATGGGACAAGTTTAAGGCTCCATGTAGGTTCGGAGGAGGGTACAACTGCGGGACAGCAAACATCAGCGTATAGTCGTAGCCATAGTTGTAGGTTCCGTCTACGGTCCACGTCAGCGTGCCACCGACCTCCGGCGCAGGTTTGGTACTTCAGGCATCCAAGACGGATCACGTTTTGTAGCCTAACTGCAGACGTGCAAAGTGTAGAAATTTGAGTAGCTAGTAAGATTATGCCCCTGTAGCCCTCACATGTATACATATGTATAGATGTAGCATAACCTAACATATGAAAGAAACTCAACCGCGATAGTCTTCTTATAACCCGCACATATCCCTTGCGTCCGGGGCGCCCGTGTTTTGAGAAACACTACAAATCTTTACTTCTCAACATACCCCCTAAGTCTACGCTCAAAAGAAAGCTTGAGCGGAGCCTTCGCTGCGAATTTTGAACTTTTGGTTGCTCTTTGCCCGATACAATTTCCATTTGCTGCGAGCTTGAGGGAATAAGGGGATATGTTGGGGTCATATGAAGATAATGGAAAATGGAAACTATAGGTACTATAGGGTTTATATAGGGATTATAGGGAATATATTGGGGGGCTTAGGATTCAGGATGGCTTATACTGCAGCTACCAAGGTGTACTCAAAGGATAACTCAGCTAGTAGATTACGAAAAGAATTGTTATAAGTGTGCCAATCCTAATTAAGGTATGATCCTGGCTACTAAACCCTAAACCCTAAACCATAAAACCTAAACCCTAAACCCTAACTCCAAATCCTGAAGTCGGGCCGCTTTGGGTGAGGTCGCTCTAACTTACTATGTGGCCTAAAAGGCCTTGGAGTTTAATGTAGTGGCCGAAAACGTTCCAACCAAATGTTGTAGTATGCTGTCCAAGAGAGAGAGAGAGAGAGATATATATATGTATGTATACATATAAAAGCACCGTGTCAGGGAATGAAGTTTTTGCACACTTAGGCTTCTGCAGTGGAGCTTCGGGTTACGGGTCGAGGGATTGGGGTTAGGGTGTCGGGGATGAGGGTTTAGAGCTTAGAGCTAAGACTCTCAGGCTTATGGGCATATGACCGAATATGTGAGTATAGCAGATCGCCAAGTCCTAAACACTAAGCCCTAAACCCTATACCTGTGTGTTTGGCTGCTTATCACGACAGGTGCCCCAGTGATGGGTACTTCTCAAATTCCAGAACCCGCTGGCTACCAAATTAACCCTTGTTGTAGGGACATCCAAAACGAGACCCACATTTTTTAGTAAACTGTCAGCACCAGACCACAACCCCTAAACCTCAATCCCTCAATCCTAAATCCTCGATTTTCAGGTGGGCAGTTACGAGGTGAGCACCCTTACACAAGGTTTAGGCTTTAGGGTTTACGCTGGAACAAGGCATATAGGGGGAGACCCAGATATAGACTAGCAGCGATGCTAATTCCACCACCCACCACCACCGCCGCTGCGGCCGCCTGAACCCTGAACATTGGATACTGCCCCCCCTCAGTAACAGTTGGATAATAACTATACTATGGTTCTATGTAGCCCCCAATAGGACCCCTGATATAGACTGTTACTGGGTTGGGGCAGTATCTAACCTAAACACCAAGCCCTAACCCTAAGCGCAAACCCGAAACCTTGTTTCGTCATCTTTGATCCTACACCTTCATTTCGAACAAAAACAACCCAAATAAGTGAGGAGCGATGTCCGTACAACATTGCCCGAATTCAGCCTTTACAAGGCTATCCTACATGCCCCCTGTCCTGGAACCTACAACGTTCTGAACCCTCAATGCTGAACACTGAACGTCCCTAAACCCTATAGTCTAAATTCTTACGATCCCACTTAATGACCTCTATAATACTCCCTACTTAATCCCCTGTATAACCCTCTTTAAGGAGTTTGGACCCTATACCCTAAACCCTACATATTTAAGGAGTTTAGACTATAGCTCAAATGTGGGCCTGGCCCTCTAGCGGATCTGTGTCCTTGGCAGGTTAACATGGCCAGGAAGGAGCTTAGGGGTTTAGGGTTTAGGATGGTTTAGGCTTTAGGGTTCAGGATTGAGGGTGTAAGGCGTGCTGCTTCGAGGTCCATGGACCTACTGCGTTGACATTAACAGTCCTGCGTGATTTTGTGATACTTCACCAAGAGCTAGGGAACAGTGGTAACTACTAGAAATTGGGCTACAACGCTAATTCTCATCCTGGACATAGGATTCCAAGAGTCAAAAAGGGTTTAGGGTTTAGGAAATGGGTTTAGGGAATTCGGCATCCTCCAAAAATGACCATACACGGCGAAATTCGTTTGCTCTTGCTGAGTTCCATCAGCATCCACATTGGCCCGCTGGGATGCGCGTCGGGTTTCTTCTCACTGGCCTTTGGTTAGCTGGGTATGAAGGAATGAAAAATGAAATGGAAACTACTATGATGGATTATATAGGGACGACTATAAGGATCCATGCCTTCATCCCCAGCTAACCAAATGCCAGTTCAAGGCAACGGGCGAGTTTAATGTTTCCAGGCTTGGGCGTTTAGGGTATGGGGCTGCATGAGATATTAGTGACTTGACGGGTTAACATGGAATTGTCGAATATAACATTTTGGTGGCAAGGCCGAAAAACATTGCTTTTGGACACGGGAGATATACAAGTGAAGCTTTAAGAAATGCGGAATTCAAAAGCCCGTCTTCCTGTCACGCATGCTATAGCCCTGATGAAGATCCTTTCATTCTGGCTGAACCCAGATGGATTGTGTCCTAATGATACAACACTCAAGTGTTACGGGAATGTAATTTCACACTATATCGTGAACTATACTACCCCCCACCTAGCATACGCGCAGAAGAGCTGCAGCCCATGTTGCACTTAAATCACAAGAAAGCTTCGTCGCATCCACATCTTGCTACACACCGGATGACATGTACGGAAACTCAGTTTCACTGGCCTGGCTAGGGGAAACATTACAATGCCTGAGTACAAATATCACATTTTGGGATGGAGGGCCGGGAGTGCCTTGCTGACAGAGAAGTCAAAGGAAGAAGTGTGTGTTTCCCAACATTAAGGTTTAGGGATTAGGGAGTCCCCTGAATCAGGAATTATAGTTTTTTGGTGTCTGTATCGGGGTTCCCCCAATTTGCGGAAACTACCAAGTGGTCAACGCGTCGCGGTGTGACATTTCGGCCAGCTGCAGCATGAGCTTCATCGGCAAGAGTCCAGCAAATTGCAGCCGCTCTTTGAATCACTTGCTGCCAAAAATCGCGCCATGGCGCGGCGAAAGTTCGACCTCCCTGAAACAGTAGCAAAGCTACGTGCCCAATCTGCAGGCAAAATCACACGCAGGGACACAAATTGCTGCATGGACAGGCTGGCCAGGCAGGCCCAACAGCTCAGTCATCCCCCTAAACCAAGCGGACAATGGGCATGCAAATCAGCAAGAGGGGCGGGCCAGCGTGCTAGAAAAAACAGAAATGCTTCTGCTCAATCTCACAGGCACTGAGCCTTCTAGCTGTCCGTAACTGATGCAACACACAAGCACTGAAATAACCAAGCACGGACCCTTGATGCACTGTAGATGATGTCTGCGGGCGTGGCTTTGTGTTGTGGTCAAGTCTGGCAAAATTGCGCTTGTGGCCGGTAGCGGGATGCTTTCTGCGTTTAAAACGGCGTATGAACTACTCTGCTGGCAAGGCCAATGAAAAGCATAAGCGACTGGGACCCCTCCACGGCTCTGCAAGGTCTTGGTATTTTGTCCCACTTGGTGGAAATCCGGGTAGCTCAAAATTGTTCACGCCTCTGTCTTTCGAAGCCTTATTCCAAAGCAGCGTCTGTTTTTTCCGTCTGACTATCGCCTCTAGAAGACATGAAAAACACGCCGCCCACAAGAAGGATGCACCATTTGCGGCTATTTGAAGGAGGGGTCTTTGAAAATGGATTTTGCGTTCAAGGCACCTGTCCGCGTGCAGTATACATATTGACATGGGCTCCGCTGCGGAGTGTACACATATGTACTATAATCTAGACTCCTTAAAGGGGGTTATATAGGGGATTATATAGGGGACTACTATAGGGTATATTAAGGGGGATACTAGGAGTTTAGACTATAGCTCATATGTATGGGACCATGCCAAAGAAAACCCATGTAGCGGCCAAGTGGTTCTGACGGAGCCATGATGTTGCCGATGACTCGCGCAATCTAAAGCCTAAAACTTTTGTCTGAACTGTCCCAAACTAATGAGGAACATAGACCGCCTTTTTGGGAGAACTCTGGTCTTATGCACCCCGTCGCGTGAATCCAAGTTGGCAGATTGGAACCCTCAGCGGCAGAAAGAACAGCGCTTTGGGTAAACCCCAAAACCTATACCTGAAACCTTCAACTCTTGCATTTCCAAGTCTAAATCCCGGCGTCGGTGAAGCTTTCGAAGCGCAAATCTGGAGGTGTAGGGGTCATCCCGCCATTTGCCGCACTTACCCAGTCGTAGCCTCAGAGGATCAAAGCTTTGCATGTAATCAGGCTGAGGGACAGGGTCTTGGGTTTAGGGGGGGTCTAAGGTTTAGGTTTGGGGTCCAGGGACTACGCTTCAGGGTCAAAGTTTTAGGGTTGAATGTAGGGGCCTGTTTAAGTAGATAGGCTTGCAAAGAGAGTTCAGAGCTTCGAATACTCCACCCAGAGGCAGGAGATAATCTTCCTCTATCTTGGGGACTGACTATGGCACCCTTTCTAGGATACTACTCACTTGGGGCTTCATGTGGGGCACACTAACTATAAACTATAAACAACTTATATCCGCCGAAGTGCACTTACAGGGGCTCCCCCAAGCATAAGTAGGCCTAAGTGATGCAAATGTAGACGAAGGAAGGCTGCTTTTCGCGTGAAGAGTGCACCCGCGCTTAAAAAAAAAACGGAGTACATGGAACCAACTGAAAGGACCCTTTTCAAACACTGTCCTTTGAAAAGGTTCCCAGGGCAAATATCAAGTAGTTTAAGGGCTCAGTTTACTTTAGGGCACAGCCCTCAACTGAAATAGATGTGGGCTCTCTGGTCGTGTTCGTGTGGGGAGTGTAAGGTGCAGAAGGCTCTACAGATCAGGAGGTTCAATCTTGCACTACTTTCTCGTAGAATGTGCCCTCTAGAATTTCTCACGTGAGCAGCTCGGATCTGCCTAACCCTGAACCTCGTGTCCTAGCCCAGGAAAACTCTGAGCCGTGCCTCCACACGCTCCGGGGCTTTGGGCTTCTGTCGGGTCTAGGGTTTATCATTTAGACTAAGCTAAGAATCAAAACTCCAAGCTAGCCTCAAGGTGAAGTTGCAAAGAAGACACTATCTACTCCCAACATCTCCCAACCTTCTTCACCCTAAACCCTAGACCTTACGCCATAACCCCCATCTGTTTCAATGATTACCCTAAACCCTGAACCCCTAAACCCCATAACCCCTAAATCCTGAAAAGCCCTAAGCCTTTTTTGTTAAGAAAACACTATCCTGAAAGAGCCTTAACGAGGTGAAAACCTTGGGATGATGGTCCCACACCCTTTGTCTGCCCTGAAACCCGCCCAAACACCATTGAGGGCGTAGGGCTGAGAGTTGAGGGTCTGGGGTTGAGAGTATCGGGTTTAGAGTCTAGGGTTTAGGGTTGAGAGCTCATGACTTAGAGTTAGGGCTTCGAAGCCTACACCCTAAATCCTAATTCCTCGCGTTCAGGACCCCTCCTTATAATCCCTGGGTCCCTCGAACTGCCACAGACTTAGCCAAGGTCGGCGCTATGGCCGACTCCCCATGTTGAAGGGCCCCTTGGTTGGTTTAGGGTTCAGGGTTCGTTTATTTGGAAGGATTCCTGCTCTCTTCCACAGGCGAGTCAGGTTTTTTTGATTTCTTCATTTAGGGTTTAAGGTTTTTCAAGTGCAATTTCAGTTGACCAGTTGCCGGCGGGTATCCTCACATAAGGCTTTTGCGAGGGCTACGGGGCTGTATGAGTTCTATTTTGGAGGACAGCCGAAAGGGGGGCCATACTGTTGACAACCGAATATCTAATTAGGTCTGCTACGGAGACCCACCTGGCATGTAACAGCGGTAAAAGGTTTAGGGGCGGAAAACCCTAAACCCTAAACCCATTCTTGCGGGTTCGGCGGTAAATGGCCCATCTGCTTCGGGATGCGTGTGTAGGTATTCGTTCAACTCAGGAACCCTAAACTCTGGTAAACCCTAAACCGTGTTCCTGGGGCCTTTGGAGGAACACCTCACGCCTTATATCGTAAGCCTCGACTCTCGAATCCAAAAACCCTGAACGCCAGCACACAACCATAAAGTCTGGACCCTGAACACCAAACCCTCAGCAGTCCCCGCCTGCGCTGATCCTAATTTAAACCATAGATAACAAGGGGGTGGTGGCAGCTGCAACCCCCAACCCAGAAAATTGGGACCCCTTTTTTAATCATGCTGTAGCTACAGCATCCTAATTTGGGGGGTTGGGGTTGCCAAAATCATCTGAGCTATAGTCTAAACTCGTAGTATCCCCCTTAATAAGCCCTATAGTAGTCCCCTAGATTATCCCCTATTTAACCCCCCTTAAGGAATTTAGACTATAGCTCATCTTGTGACTAGGCCCTGCTCTGGAGCACCCGACGCGTCAGGCATAGGCACCACCACCACGTAGGCGGCCTTCAGCAGGATATTGGGTGTTGTTCACCAACTTGAATGAAGGTACGAAGAGCTCATAGACGGCCCAGGAACAGGCCAAAAAAGCAAGAGTAGTAACAGGAGCAGGAGTAAAGATAGGAGAAATGAGAATTCAAAGAAGACCAGTAATATAGTAACAGCATAAATAATGATAAAGTATTAATAATGATAAAGCACGTAATAATATTGATAAGAGAGGTCCCCATGCTAGGAGCTTCTGCCTACAGAAGCCCACATCGAAACGTCAAGAGATGCTGAGCTGCTCTTCCCGTCTGCGCTGAGGGCCCAGCATAAGGATCTATGTAGGCGCCGGTACCTGGATCGGCCACGGGGATTCGGGTTTTGGGATTGGGGTCGAGGTAGGTTTTAGGTGTCGGACTTCGGGCTTAGGGTTTAGGGTTTAGGGGTTAGGGTTTGAGATCTAGGGAGATGTCAGCACCGAAGGAAGAAGATCCGAGATGTGTTCACCGACGTCTCCGTTTGCAGGCTTAATTGGGGATGGGGGGTGAAGGAAAAGGACTAGGACAGGATGATATTTAGTCACCAACAGGGCTCCTTTCCCTTATAACCTATCAAGCATCAGGGCATCAGGGAGACTCCAGGGGGCCCAACACCTTTTGATGAAGGAATGTAGCTAAGTCAAGTTAAGTCAATTTGAGGATGCCAGGGGGTGCGAATTCATAGACTGTAAATCATATAGGGGATCTACATCTAATTCTGGGGTATATGGGAACTTGTCAAAATTATTCCTATGAATCTGTTATACGCCCTATAGTAACCCTCCTATAGTCCCTACATATCTCTTGGGTCCACTAGGACCGCCTGTTTTCAGAAACCCCCAGTGCTGGGGTCTATTCTATGAGAGGAGACCTCTGCAATTGACACTAGGCTAGGAGTTCCTTAAATGGGGCTATAAGGATTTAGGGTTTAGGGTTTAGGGATTCTACAGGATTTTTGGGTGTTTGTTTAAAAACTTGAGTAAAAGCTTGAGTAAAAAGTCTACATGATGGATGACATCGGGTCAGGTGAAGTTCATCTAATGGAAACAATGGGAACTACTACATTATTTCAGAGAGACAGGGGCGCAGAAAACGAGAAATGAAATGGCGCCTGGGTTGGCATGGGGGTTTCTCAGAATCTTAATGGGTTTGTGGGGGGGATATTGTGCTATAGCTCAAGAAAAATTACTTTCGGAATGAACCTCTAAACTCTCATGATCCTACTCCAGCTCGAGGACATTACATACTCAAACTAGAAGTCTCATCGGACTCTAGCTGAGTAGGTGGCCTCTGAAAATTGTCTCCATCTGCCCTTTGACACTGGCCCGGCAAAACAAACCTGGTGTGTTATAGTAGGCAGACACCAAACCGTGTCTTTAGGACATCCCTAGCCATAGCCAAGCCTCAACCCTGAATCCTACAAAGCCCTATAACCCCGTCAAAAGGATCCCGAAAACCTACCTACAAAGTCCCGAAGCAGCTGTAGCTGGGGTCAAAGCTTCGAGGCTAGTTTGAGCTCTTCGTCGTTACGCTTAGATGGGGGGGGCTGTCAAAATCATGGTCCCTTTTACAAACCCTGTACCGTAAAACCTCAACCCTAAAACGTAAACCCCACGCCCTGTATTTGAAAGGCCGCATTATCATGAGCTGGAAGAGGGAGCCCCCTGCGGGATCAGAAAGGCATAACGGGGGTCAGAGTTTAGGGTCTAGGGTTTAGCGTTTGGGATACAGAAGAAGATCACGAGGCTACCGCCCCTTTTAAGTAGACAGAATATGGGGTATTTGGGGATCTTATTATAATATATCCGAAGCCATATTCTATCTACTTTATGCGGACTATACCCTAAACCCTTAACCCTAAAGATGGTGTAGGGGTTGTTGAAGGAAACTCTCAAGGATTGGATGTTGAGGGATGAGAGCCCAACTGCTGAAATACCCTAACTGATCCTGATATAGGGTTTTCAGCCTAGCAATGTGTCAAACAAGATTGCTGGTCCTCATTCCTTATGTGGACATTATTGAAAACCACTTGATTTTCCACGTTTGGTTTTATTAGAAAATATTGAGGGATTATCGAAAATTACAACTTTGGCCCTCGCACACCCCCATGGTCCAGCAGGTCAGTAATGCCATCTTTCTTCTTTCTGATCTTCGCAAGCAGCTGATGCATGCGATGGTCCTCCAGCAGCATGCCGAGTCTGTTGAGGCGAAGGTTGCGCTGTTGTGTCTGTGGGTGCTTTCTGCCAGAGCAACCCACGCAAGAAGCTCACACTGCACATCATCATGTTGGATGGTTTGAAATTTGTGCGTTCCTTGTTGGGCTTTCTTAGAAACCAAAATTTTAAACATCTACCCCACAAAGTACCATGGAACCCGTTTAGGACCATTATTTAGAGACAGTAGTCTTTATTTGTTTTGGGACCCGATGATATCCTAAACCCTCAACCGCAAACCCAAACCCTAAACCCTGTAACTAGAGGCTTGTCCTTATCCCTTCGGCCTAAGACCGAAATCCTAGACCCGAAGCAAGAGTTGCTGCTGTGAAGGAATTTAAATTCACTCGCTATAATGAGGGTATAGGTTTAGAGTTTAGGGCTATGATGATAAGGAGACCCTATTTCATATATACCCACATTGTGGTAAGTTAGTTCAAATTGCCTAATAGCAACCCAGTATCTTTCACTTAGCATACTAAACACTAAGAGAAGGATCCTATTCAATGCTGACCCCTAAATCAAGCCGAGGACATCACCGTTGAGAATGCAGTATTTCCAGAAAGAGTCACCTCGGGTGGTAAGGGTTTAGAGTTTGGGGTTGCTTACACGCTTTGGGGTTTAGGATTTAGGGGCCAGGGCGCAGGGTTCAGGATTCTTACTATAGTCTCAAAAGCCTCAGAGGTTTGCGGGGTTCTAGAGTTGACTTAGGGGCACTTCCAAAAATCTGGGCTCTTTTTGGGGGAGTCCAGGTAGGAGCCGGCAACCCCAAAGTTTAGGGTTTGGGGTTGAAGGCTCAACTCAGTTCAAGCCCGTGTTGGGTTTAAGGCTGGGCGCTTAAGGTTGTTTAGGGGTTTGGGTTCAGGGAGTTGAGGGTCGAGGGCTTAGGCTTGAGTTTACGGCTTGGGCTTAGGGTTGAAGGTTTTTGGGTCCAGGGTTTCGGGTTTAGGGTTGAAGGCTCATCTGGAGCCCCTAAAGCGATACAGAATCCAAGTAGCACGCATGACAGAGACTGCAGTCTTTATGGCCCTGTTGGGATTCCATCTTAATCCGGGTAGAATGTACTCCTCTATTCGATTTGCAACCTTCATTTGACACCTACAGTCTCTCCTTTTTTGATCTGTGTCTTACTACCTTGTAATGAGGCTGCGAAGCAAAACCAAAGCATCCTCCAACCTATCAATAGTTGCCGTATGTGCTTTACCCCCATTGCTGAGGCTAGGGTCCTGCACTGGGGTCTTAATTTGGGGGGTTGGAGTTGGCAAACCCTGGACCCTAAAGCCCAGAAAATCATTCAATCCTAAACCCCTTTCGGCCCCAAATTGTTTTAAGATCCACTCATGAATCAGACACTCTCTAAAACCCTAAATCCAAATCCCTGCCCTAAACGGTTAGGGTTTGGGGTCAACCCCACCAGGTAATGTGGACAAGTGGAAGCTTTGGGATTTGGGATTTCGGGTTTAAGCCCGTAAAAATAAAATCAGCACCTTGCCAGTTAATGTTTGCTTTGTGCTATGCAAGTATATTGCAAAACACTGAGTGTGATCTAGACTATGAGGAACTGACGGATGTTGCTTGTACCTGGTTTCATGGGGTCCTGCTCATGTCTGACATCATGCCTCGACATACGACCGGTATCTGTACGCTCGTGTGCTTTTCGGGGGAGGGGCGCGCTGAAACCCCGACAGCTTCCGTGCCCTCTGCGAGGTCCCAGGCACCCGCCCCCGTGACAGCATAGATGAAGTTCGTGCCAACCTGGCTCAGGGTTTAGGACTTGGGGTTCAGGGCTTACGGAATCTGGACTTACTTGAAGGCTTCGGTGAGTCTTCGCGATAGCGAGCTCCGACAGCGGGCCGAGTAGGCGTTGGGGTTAAGTCAACGGAGAAGAATGGACACATGTGAACCTTAGCCATTCTGAGGCGATCATCGAGTTTTACAAGTCCTGTAAAATCCACTTTGTATCTATACAGGTGTTCAACGGGGCAAGCCCAAATCAGAGACAGTACTTTCATCTTTTGCGAAATTGCTGCAAAAAGTGGTTGCGCAGTGCAGCCGAAATGGGGCGGACATCCGGGCAAGTAGCCTCTTGAAGGATATCTCAGCCTTGAAAGCCTACCCCTTCTGGCATACTTGAGGAACAGCAAGGGCGGGCACACAAACTTGCAAAGTCCAGATTCCATTGAACTTCTGCGTTCTTCCATTGAATTGTTATGTGCTTCTGCATCTGATTCCCCTTTCTGGGTAGTTAGGACTACTCGCGGACCTTGGTTTTCAGCACCAACAACGGAGGATAACACTCCTCAACCTAAACTCCTAAACCCTAAACCCTCGACCCCTGTAGCACTAAAACCTGAACCCTCAAACCCTATAGACCCCGACCAGCAAGCAGAGCCTCCGAATCTTGAGACGCACAACTTGGGCCCTAGCTTGCCAAATTCCAGTGCACTACAGCCCCCCAAGGCCCAATATACCTTAACGTAAAAAGGCCGGTTTTAGGATTAGAGTTTTGGGCTTAAGTTTTCAGTGTTTACCTTCTGGCAGATATGTTTCTTCCTGGGAACATTTGCAGACTCAACCCCATCTTACTTCTCCAGCTGGAAGGCTTGGGTATGAGTACGGAAGTCCTAAACCTAAACCCTAAATCCTTAGGCCAGTGAGAGGCGTTCATGTCTGCAGTAGCTTTGACGAGCATTCTCGTATAAATGATGTTGACAAGGCCATACGCAGCTTTGAGGCCCATCAACTCGAGCTTCATGACTTTTGTGAACTTCTGTTCAGGGTCTGCACGGGGGTGTGGGGTGCTCGAATGCTCTCTTTCGGACCACGCTGGACCAGGAGCCATGCTCATGCACAGCATTGTACACTTCCTTCAGGAAAGCACCGAACCCTTGTGCAATTCCGGTGTGCAGAATAGCTTTGTCGTCAGGCACGTCGGACGGCTCCATTTCGTGCATCCTACCTGAATGCTGTGCTGTCTTTTGCATGCTTTAGAATTCACGGCGCGTCACATGAGCCCGTGTCTAAACTCCTAGTATCCCTCTTAGAAACCCCAACTATAGTTCCCTATATAATCCCCTATATAACCCCCTTTAAGGAGTTTAGGGTATAGTACACATGACACTGCCCACCATTATGATATCCTACGGGGTCCATTAATCTCGTAAGCAAAGCTACACGAAGAAGCAGGTTGAGGTCAAGGCCACGGGCTCCTGGCCCGCAGTCAATAATATATCATAGGGTTTAGGGTTTAGGGTTTAGGGTTCAGGGTTTAGGGTTTAGAGATTAGCGTTTAGGGTTTGCGGTCTTAGGGCTTAGCACTTACGGAAAATCAAATCGAAAAGCAAGGGAAAAGTAGATCATGAGCACAACTCTTAGAGCCCGATTGCCCAAGGAAAACCTTCTTCAGTACACAAATCACACGGCAATGCCAAATTGAAACCTATTGCAAACCCCAAACCGTACGCTGCCCAAAACCAACGTGAAATCCCACAAAGGGGCCTGAGGATACTATTGCCTTACTTCCAATGCCGCTGGATAATATGAGGGAACCATACCCTAATCCCATAGAGGGTGAACCTCAGATAGCTGGGGGAAAGGTATACCTCACCACTATGGACGGAGGAAATCCTTCACCACCCTAAAGAACCTAATACCCTGTGAATTATTATATTATGGATAAGTTGGTAGTTCTTTTTAATGGTTGAACCAAGTAAGATTCAGTTCTTGACCATGAAGCACTATACCCGAAACCAGGGGATACATTCTGTCTCTATTTTGGGGATGATACCATAAACC
Organism: Symbiodinium pilosum; assembly: GCA_905231905.1. Classification (NCBI taxonomy): domain Eukaryota; class Dinophyceae; order Suessiales; family Symbiodiniaceae; genus Symbiodinium; species Symbiodinium pilosum. Next base: position 55,015 of record CAJNIZ010043361.1, read on the forward strand.
CTAAACTCTAAAGCCTAAAGCATAAACCCTAACCTCTAAGCCCCCATAAATATTCGACTTGGGTGGTCAAAGATTTCCTCAATCCACCGAAGCATGATGGTGTTGGAGCCCGGCCGGGACGTCCGTCTGACTCCCTAAGAGAAACATAGGGTTTTGGGGGCTCAGGGTGTAGGACTTCAGAGTTTTGGAGTTTAAAGCCCAAGGTTTAGGGTCTAGGGTTGAGGGTCTAGGGTTGAGGGTATAGGGTTTAGGGTTTAGGGTTTAGGGCCTGGGGTTTTTGGTTCAGGGTACTGTTCAGATCGACTTGGTACGGTCTGGGGGTCAAGGAGTAATCCCCTGGTACTAGTATGTTGGAGCGTTCAATATTTTAATAAAAGATTATCAAGATTTTTTGTCCTTGCTTCGCGTGATGCATGTATACCTGACAGAGGCTCCGGTACCTGATACAAAGGTTGTTTACGGGGTCTGCATAGGGAGTATAATAGGCATCCTAATATTAAGGCCCTTAAGAGAAAGGGGGTTATTCATCACGGGTCTACATTAATAATAGGTTATCTCAGGTGGAGCTTTTGGCTGCCAAGCGGTTCAATGGCGAGTCAAGACCATACATGGGTATATCCCCGACCCAGAAATGGGCATCACAAGAATTATTGTAGGTACTGCATTTTTAGGCCGTATTAATTCCGTAATTAGCGGCTCTTACTGCAGGGGGATTGACCTAACATACCCTACACCCCAAACTGCAAACACAGATCCCTAAACCGGAAACCCCTTAGGAGAAAGCCCTACACGTCGAAACTCACGCCAGGCACCCCAAACTGCATTTGCAGGTGAGCTGCCATCAGCACCATACCACATCCTGGGACCCAATTCGTCGGTCCGGCTTGGGCTGCATGAAAGATACACCTCAGAGTGTTGAAGGTCTGCGGCTTAGGCTGTGTACTGCCTCCACTCCATAACAATTTGTACTACGATTAGTAGGCTGCATGTAAATTTGATATCATTCTTGTCTAATTGCTACTGGGTGGGGGGCAGTACTCAAGGTTCAGGGATTAAGTACGTTTGAGTGGTAAGGTTCGAGCGCGAGATAATATATAAGGACATATAAGGGTTTGGGGTTGGGTATGAGCTCTCCTCACTACCGTCGCTACGACTAGACCCTGGACCACAACTATCATCCCGACTGCTTCTACTACATGGAAGGTACATACCTCACACTCCTTTGGCAAAAGGAGCACTCATGGTTACAAAGTACGAGCACGGGCACATCCTGGTTATCTAGCAGTGTGCTCGCGAAACAAAAGCTGACTACAATCCAGGAACGAAGAAACCCTAAGCATCCAAATACCCCAATGCAGGTAATAGTTCTAGGCTTTAGGCCCAATGTAAAAATTCGTTGTATACTTGGATCCCTAGGAGAGCTAAGAAAAAATCGGCCCTTCTGCTTGAACCCTAAACCCTAAACCATAGACCCTAAGCCCTAAACCCTAAATCGGGGGTTCAAGGTTTGCCTTCCATCGACCTGGAAGAACACGGTCTTGTCTTGAGGTCTTCGGGATGGAACGGAATCTGTGGGAATGTCTCAAGATGGAAGCCGCTGGGGACTTCAAGGGTTACATAGGGTTTTTTAGGGTT
>CAJNIZ010043362.1:10038-20460 GCA_905231905.1 Symbiodinium pilosum
ATCTTCAACCCTCAACCCTGAACCCTAAACCTTGGCTACTGCCCCCACCCAGTAACAGTCTATTTTAGGGGTTCTATTAAGGGCTATATATAACCATATTATATTTATTATCCAACTGTTACAGAGGGGGGCAGTACCCAACCTAAACCCTAAACCAGGTGAAGCCCGAGGTGCAGGGGCATGTGCTTGGTTTGAGTCGTAGCGCAGCCTCGTAAGAAGCCCTCACACTGCTTCTTGAACCGTGTTCAGTAGGATTTAGGGTTTAGGGTTTAGAGTTTAGGGTTTAGAGTTTAGGGTTTAGGGTTACACTTGCCTTCCAAGACCCCAAGCTCTTGACTTGCTTGTGGTTAGTAGAGAAAGAGGGAATATCATACCTACAGAACCCATATAGAAAATATTGCTTTATTCCCTACTTATCCACTAGTAAGTTAAATCCAAGCTCAGTACCTAGGTCTGTGTTGGATATGCTCTCTAACCTTCACTATACTAAATGAAGCCTATGAAGCAACAAGGAGTCAGAATTTTTTAATAATGTCTCAATAAGTCAATAAGGAACTTGTTACACAGCCCAGGAGATTCTGGACTTGCTCCACGCGCCACAGATAATTTAGGGTTTAGGGTTTACGCCGGGGCCACGAAGCTTGAAGGCTCCAATCAAATCTGTTTAGGTTTTAGAGTTTAGGGTTTCCTGTTGCCCTACAGGAACCACTTGCACCCTTAACCCTCCGCAAGTTCTTGAAAATGCAGCTCCTTGCAATGCTGCAGGGACCTGGGGTCCCCCGGACTCCGCTTCCTATGACAAAGCGGGAAGTCTCGAAGCATATTCCGCAAGGCACCTACTACATCCACAAACACCTACATCCTCCATAGGTCCTCAGGCCCCTAAACCTTCTAGAGATCCTGAAGCCTGTAACCCTAACCCAAACCCGAAACCCAAACGGTAAATCTTCAACCCGAAGCTCTATACCCTAAATCCACGTTCCCCTAGACCTTAAACCTTGAACCACGACGAAGAACTCTCTACTTCGCATTCTGGATGACAAGCGTGGCCAGTCTCGTTCGCCTCGGGCTCAGCTCTCAAGCTTACCCAGGGTACAATAGGGGATATGGTTTAGGGGATTAGGGGTTTAGGGTTTGGGGATTTGGGGATTGGGTGTTAGGGTTTGGGGTGTAGGGTTTAGGTGATTAGGATTTAGGATTCAGGCTTCAGGGTTTAGGTTTTAGGGTTTAGGGTTCTATAGCAAATTTCTGAGAAGGGCCGAGGGTTTGAGGTCTAGGGTTACGGACCCACAAAAGGTGGGACCCTCCCAAAATTACCCCATTCCCTTAAACCTACACCCTAAACCCATTAGTACACTCGGGCAACTTATGGGAGGTTCCACATGTTTTTGGAACATTTCTAAGCCTTAAAACCTAAACCCTGAACTAAAGTGAAGGGCCTCAGGGGGCTTCGGGGCTAGGGCTCAGGGCTTGGGGTTTAAGATTTGAGGTTTGTCGGGCCTAGGGTTCATGGCTTAGGGATTAGGGCAGGGCTCGGGTATTAGGTTTTAGCGCTTATATGGAGTTTTTGGATTTAGGGTTTCGGATTGAGTTTGAGACTTAGAGCTTCGGGTTCGGGCGGTTCAAGATCTGTGGGCCTTGGCATGTGGAGCGTGGCCAGTATTTAGTTTCAGAAGTATTTTGGCCGTGGCTATAACCCTAAACCCTACACCCTAAACCCTGAACTTAAAACCCTAACTCCTACACCCAAAGCCCGAAACTTTAAAGCCAAAGCCTCTAGCCCAAAAGCCTAAACCCAGGGTAGATCAAGATCTACCCTTTTTCATTTAGGGTTTAGGGTCTAGGAGTCAGGGTTCAGGATAATCATTCCAGGTCTGTGCGTTGGAGATCAGAAAGCATAAGCCCAGGGTCATTCCGAGCCCTCTCCCCCAAAGGGATCTACACGTTAGATCCCATACCTAGACCCGTAGTAACCTTCATATTTTCCTTGCATGATTTTTTGCAGTGGATCCACTGGTCGAATTTTAGATTTTTTTGGGGTTTGGGTTCCCCTCACAGCAACTGTCTTTTCCGTGGCTTCATTTAGGAGCTATTGCGACTCCTACACTCCTCCAAACTAACATGGAAATCCATATAGTCCCCTTTTAGAGGGCCTGCAGTCTTCATAGGGCCCTTTTGGAGTTTCTCTGTTAGTTTCCGGGAGTGTACCTTTGTGGTAACCGCTACTGTCAGGGGAAATGACCTAACAAAAGCCCCTCAGCCCTAGACCTCAAAGCCCCAGAGTTCAAGCAAGGGCGTAGGGTTTATTTAGGGTTGGGAACTTCAATAGTTTAGGGTTTGAGGTTTAGGGTTGGTTTCCAACAATTAGTAGGATTTAAGGTTCCAGGTTAGTGTGGTTTGTTTTGGGCGTTCGAAATTTTTTTGACCAAGGACCCCTCGTTTTTGGACAACGCCATACACCTCTCAAAGCAATGCAATCTGGACAATTCCCCAAAACCTCAACCATTATCTTTCTGTAGCTTTGGGGGTTTACGGCCCACTCAAATAGTATAGACTTCATGACCGTTGTTCTGTTTGAGTCTTGACCATTACTTTGTATTTGAACTTTTATACTTCTAGTCATTCTGAACTCGGGTCGAAGGTTTAGTGTCCAGCGCCCCAAAGCAGGGAGCCAACAGCTTTAAAGAACACAGCGCAGATCCCCAAAGCTCAAAACTTGAGCAAACCCCATACTAATTTCCAAACCCTTCGCCCCCCAACACTGAGCCCTTTACCCTTAACCTTCAACCCCTAGCAGTTTGCATGGGCATGCTATGGCCCCCAAGATGGAGTGGGACTGCAACCGTCTTCTGCGTAATTGTCTTATAAGAGAATTTCATCTTAAGTGGTGGAACCCCGTATAGCCTGGCTGAAGGGACAAGGGCTTGTTTGTTTCTTTTCAGGTCCTGTGTAGTTAGTGGAGGACCAAGGAGTTTAGACACAACCCTAAACCCTATATTAGAGTCCCCCTATAATACATATATACAGTTCCCTCTAACCCTCCTTTCAAGGAGTTCAGACTAGAGCTCATGTGGGTAGTGTTTTATTTGGGGGTATTGTGGTACCCAATATAGAGTAAGATCCTATCCTCCTTTTGGGTATAGTCTTTTATATAAGGAATATAATCTTACTTGGCTTAGACCCTAAACCCTAAACCCCAAAACCTTAGCCCTCAACCCTAAGCCCTAAACCCTAAGCCCTAAACCCTAAACCCTAAGCCCTAAACCCTAAACCCTAAACTCTAAACCGTGTGGAGGCTTCGGACGATCTGCCGCCTTTGCCTTCACCTCGGAGATGTTGAGCAAGCCATGACAGCGGCTCAAGAGGCTGGTGTAGGATTTTAGGGTTTAGGAGGGATGGTTAGGATTTTAGGGTTTAGAGATGGTTAGGGTTTCAAGGTTTAGGGATGTGTAGGATGCAGGGTTGAAGTTTTAGGGTTTAGGCTTGAGGTTTTAGGGTTTAGGGTAGAGGTTTTAGGGTTTAGGGTTGACTTGCTGGCTCTTAGTAGGGTGTGATTTCTCATATTCCCTATTAAGAACCAGTAAGTTAAAGGTTAAGGGAGATTTGGGGAGTAGGGTTTGGGGCTTAGGGTGTAGGGTGTCGGGCTTGGGGTTTTAGGGTGTCGGGTTGATGGTTGAAGATCAATGGTTCTGATTAGTACTAGTTAAAACAAAACCCTGGGTTCTTGCCCTGCTTGTACAGCGGGCGCACCTTCATATGAGCTGTAGTCCAAACTCCTTAAAGGAGGGTTATATAGGGGATTACTCTAGAGAGGAAGGAAGAAGGCAAATGCTAGGAGTTTAGACTATGGCTCATATTGAAGCAGCTAGGATTATTACTGCCCAAACCCTTCACCAGGGTATGAGGATTTCTGGTTTTATTGTTGCTATTAATGTAGACCCATGAGTAAAACCCCCCTCCTTTTAAGGGCCTAAATATTAGGATCCCTATTATAATCCCTATTTCGTGGAGGGGTTTTGTTTTATTAATCAGGGGTCTGGATTATTCTTCTCATTCTTACATGTGTTGCTATTGTTCCTAGTGTTGCCATTGTTGTTATTGTCATTTTGTCGTAGTGTTACCAGTGCTATAGTGTTCGGGTATTATTGGGCTTAGGGTTCAGGGTCTTGAGGGAGGGTCAGGGTGAAAGGTCTAAGGTTTAGGCTTGGGGGTTTTGAGATGTGGGGCTTGTGAGGGCCTTCGGATTACATGAGTTCAGAGCCTTTAATACTACTCTCGTTGTCAATGTTATTTTGTATACTACTCTTACCATTGATGCTCTTATTCCTACTACTGTTGGTTTGAGAGGCGGATCTGGAGTTCAACACCCTTCAAGCCCTGAAGCCTAAACCCCAAACCCTCAGCCCCAAACCCTGAACCTCAAACCCTAGACCCTTTAAAAAACTTAAACCCTGACTTAAAGCCCTAAGTCTTGACACCCTAAGCCCCCAGCCCTAGATTTTCAAGCCCCAGCTCGAAGCCCCCTAAACCCTAAACCCGAAGCCCAAAACCCGAAACCCTAGATCTTAAATCCTAAGCCCTAAGCCCAGAGCCCAAAGAGCCCAAGGTTTGGGGTCGCACTAAAGCCTGAGATGGCAGGTCTAGGGCTTCAGGGTTTTGAGGATTTAGGATTTTAGGGTTTTGGGGGTTTGGGCGGGGTTTTTGGGGTTTTTGTAGGGCGTTGGGGGTTCAGGGTTTAGGGTTTAGGGTTTTGCGGGTTTAGGGTTTGCTTTGAGGGTTTCAGGGTTTAAGGTTCAGGGTTTTGGGGCGTAGTTTGGGGACCTATACCCGGTCCAAGTCCTCCAAACCCTACGCCCTCAAGACACAAAGCAGTAGTCCTTCGGGACATTCGAGACATGGACCAGAGATGGTAGGAGCAAAGAAATTGAGGGTTTAGGGTCTAATGTAGACCCATGAGTAATAAACCCCTTTCTTTTAAGGGCCTTAATATTAGGATCCCTATTATAATCCCTATTAAGGGGAGGTTTATTAATCATGGGTCTACATTAGGGTTTAGGCTTCCAGAGCCATCTACAGGCTTTGATGCTCGGAAGCCCGCTGATTGTTATTGTTTAGGCACCTTATGGATGGTTGTCTCAATTGCCTTGAGTACTAGGGGCATAGGCCAGAAGACCTAAGCAGCCCTACTCCCTAAGCCCCAGGCTCTCATCCCTAAATCTTGAACAGATCCTAACCCGCGATCCCAAATCCCCAAAACTGACAAATCCCCGAAACCCACAAATATCCCAAACCCTGCCAGAATCCTAGACCCAAAGAGCTGTCTGCAAAGCTCCTAAATTTCCCAAACCCCCGAATCCCCAGGGCTTTCCCAGCCACAGGAATTCATACCTTCTTATACCATTTCATTGTCCATTTGATTTCCCATTGTGGTACCCTATTTGCCTTGTACATACCATTACAGCATCCTATACCCTAAGCCCTCAAACCTAAACTGCAAGGCCCAAGACCCCAAACGTTACCCCTTAACTCCTAAACCCCAAACCCTAACCCCTAAACCCCAGACCCTAGACCCCGGACCCCGAACCCTAAACCCCAGACCCTAAACCTTAAATTCTAAACCCTCCAAACCTATTTCCAGCTGCAGGCCCGTGCTCTAGCAGAGGAGCTGCAGCTACTTCAAGAGCAGGCTTGCTTGGAGCTGGTCGGAGTGAGACATCAAACGAAAAAGCGAAATGGATTGAGGGCCAATTTGTGTAGGGTGTAGGTTTAGGGGTTAGGATTTAGGGTATAGTGTTCTGAGGGCTTCGGAATCCGTTAAAGGAGTTCTAGAGATACGTCAGGGATGTAGAGGCTTGGGACTTCGTAAGTGAGTTAATAATCCTCATATGTGAGATGATTACATGGCCCTGAACCCTGGAGGCCCCAGGAGGCCTGTGGAGGCACCTGAGCCCCTGAGGCTGTTGGAACCCGCTTGCCCGTCATGATGTTTACTTGAAATCAGAAGCGAGAAGATCTTTTGGAGGTGGGAATTGAGGGCGAAGCCCTGATTCCCTACCAGGAAGTAATTTGGGTGGTAGCCTGTGATGTCTCACAGCGGGTGGGGATTCTGAAGAAAGCCCAGCTTCGATGGCTTCTTGGGCAACATCCACGAGGAGCGGGGTGGCGCCATCGGCGCATGGATACTCAGCCCTGCGCAGGTGGACGTCCTAAACCCTAAACAAACCCTAAACCCTAATCCCTAAATCCTAAACCCTACATGGACACCCGTCAAGGAGTTGAAGGTTTTTTTGGGGCTCAGGGTTGGGCGGGTTTAAGGTTCCCCCTTTGGAGTTGAGGCTTTAGGGTTTAGGGAGTTGGGCTATAGGATTTAGGGTTTAGGATTTAGGGTTTAGGGGTTTAGGGTTTAGGGTTTAGGGTGGGAGTTTGAGGACCGTAGCCGTGGATAAGAAGTGAGGTTATGATTGTTTTTTGCATCAGCATGCTCCTGCCAGCTTGGGCTTCAGTCCCTGAGTCGAGTAGAGCCTGAGACCATGGCTGTCCACCAAAGCTGGATGACAACTACACGACGTAGGTTAACCTTGGCGATTCTTCATCCTGTTTGAGTATTCGTTGCTCTTGTGGTGCAAAGAAATGCTTTTGCCATACAAAATAATTAGGCGCAAGGTAAACGCTGGGTGCTTTCTGAATCCCTGGAAATGACCTGGGCAGCCCAACAAGGACCCGAAATAGATGCTTGAATCGTAAACCCTAGACCCTAGATCCTAAACCCTAACCCTAAATCCTGAAGCCTACGGCGCACCGCCCAAAAGCCTGAACACCTGAGCCAAAGGCCCCCTCAACATCAAAGCCACCATATCTGAGCCTTGTAGACACCCTCCTGTCTCCCCCTCGCGCAAACTAGCATGAAACCCACACAGCTGCTTTCAAAGGGACAATAGTCTTTGTAGACCCCATTTTGAAGTTGCATGTTAGTTTGGTGGAGGGTAAGTATGGCAGGCAGTATCGCTGCAGCTGCTGGCGGCACAGCCCCCAGCTACCTATAGCCTTCGGCTGTTCACGGCTGTTCAATTAAGGGGCGTATGATTTGCATTCATCTTCTATTAGCTAACCACCCTGTAGCAGTACGGCACCCTAAACCCAAAACCCTAAACTACTTTGGGGATACAGCAATGGAATGTACAAACGCTTCAGCCTGAGAATGAATGACGTTCTTACTGGGGGTTAGTAGGGAATATGGGATGATACTGTGTAGGGATGATACTACGAGTAATTTCCCTTGTTCCTTACTAAGAACTAGTAAGTGTCGGGTTCAGGGTCTAGGCTTGAGAGTTTTGGGGCGAGCCTGCGTGTTCCGCGGCCCAAAGTGTAAAGTGGCACGTGAACCGACGGTCCTCCCTCTAAACAGAATTTACAGTAGATGTGGAATACTCAGTATGCACCATTGTGTTTATTGGAGAGCATACTTTGAAGTTTTTTTTTGGATTCTTTCACCTGGCTTCAGGCATATTCCTGAATCACCCAATTTCCCCCCTCCCCACGTCCTTTTCAGTTTTCCTTCTTATATACTAGCATTACTTTGGCGGGCAGCCAAAAAGTAAACCCTTAAACCAAGTCTGCAGCATTTCCCACAGCGTCGAGCCTGCCTGCAGTTGGAGCGTGAGTCAGAGATGCGCACAGACTGGACCAAGAAGTCTCCGAGAAGCGGAGGGGTTTAGGGTTTAGGGGTCAGGAACATCCAGACCGCACGAGAAAGTCGAGACCACCACGAAAACAGTGCGAGTCCTCCTTGACAAGGTGTTGCAGTCAGCAAGGCGGTATCAATGGTGATGCAGCGCGAGGCGGAGACACGCAAAGGGTTTGTCATTGGGGTGGGGTGGAGTGGCGTATACCCCAAATCCTAAACGACCTAACCCCAAACCTGAAGCCGTAAGCCCTAAACTAAACCCTTAGGAGGGTTGGCGGTTTTGTTGCTAGGGGAGGGGATTAGTTCTCCAGGAACCATATGGATTTTCATGATAGTTTGGCAAGGGTACATACCCTAAATCCCAAGGCCTAAGCCCCGTAAATGCCTTTGTACCTCTGTATACTCTATATGAGCTATAGTCTAAACTCCTTAAAGGGGGTTATATAGGGATTATATAGGAGATTACTATAGGGGTTACTAAGGGGGATACTAGGAGTTTAGACAATGGCTCATATAACTCCATGTCCTTGTGCGGCCCATTAAGCCGGTTCCATGTAAATTTCTCTTCAATCTGCAATAAAACCCTAATGCCCCCTAAAAAGGAAGGTTGCCCATATGTGTGAGTATACCATGATAAGAAGATTCAGTTCTTGGGTGTGGCTAAGCACTAGACCCCGAAATCCTAAACCTTAAACCCTAAATCTTAAGCCCTGAACCTTAAAACCCTAATCCTTAAACCCTAAACCCTAAACCCTAAACGCTTATCCGATTAGTTTAGGGATGCTCTTTAATGATGACTATGGTCTGAGCCCTGCGCAGGCCATAGGACTTGTTTGGGATAGGACTGGGTACTCCTAAGCCATCAACCCTAAATCCTAAACCTTAACCTTTGATATTACAGTTTGAGGTTTACGGTTTAGGGTGGGGCTTGGCCCCCACCCAGCAATAATGGGTTTAGGGTTTAGGGTTTAGGGTAGCGGGAATATGTTGGGGCCATAGGGGCCATACCGTATTTAGTAAGTATCCATTGTGGCCACTATTAGCGGGTGGCCTAACTAAGCTGAAGGGGAACAAATGTTAGTCAATGTTGCGGCGCTAGATTTTAGAAAAATCTTGTATAGGGTACGGTACCTCAACTCAAATAGACTTCTAAACGATGTTGGTAATTCTTCAGGCCCCTGTACTACGGACGCGCACAACTTGTAATCCGGGAATTCGGTAAGACGATTGAGATAGAAAATGCACTCTGAGTATCAGTAGGCTAGGATGTTAGGGTACATGATATTCCAGTTGTTTATGGATGTTAGAGAAAATATGAGTGATTGCTCGAGCTAGTGACAGGGAGAAGCAAGGAACAAGCGGTTCTCAACATCGCACAGCACCTGCTTGGTTTCGGGTTTAGGGTTTCAAAGCACCATACTTCAAAAAGACGGGTTTCCGAAAATTACGGGTTCCTCTTCAAGAGTTTAGGGTTTAGGATTCGCGTGATTGGATCAACTATGATAGATTGGTGTGCATAATGGCTCTCCATCTAAATCATCATAAGAATCCTCCCCCTCCGAAACCCAGACCTTAAACCCCAAACCTTAACCCTAAACCCCTCCCCTGAAGCAACGATGGGGTTTAGGGTTTAGGAAAAAGCTGCTTTACTCTCATGGAAGCTAAAGCGTTTCACTGGGTACTTGCTGCGGACAGGACTGCCAAAGCCAAAGTGAGTGCTACCTGGATTCCAAAGACACCGTTGCCCAGGCAGTCGAGGGGTATGTTGACGAATTTTGTGGGGCTACAGGGCCTGCATGTGCTGCATTTCAGGGTGATCCTCCCATGTTGAGCAAAAACTTAGGTCGGCACACATGGAATTTGGCAGATGCCCACACATGTCCAGGAAACAAGCGCCGTGCCTTGGATACTGGCCCGACCCAGTAACAGTTGGATAATATCTATAGTGAAATTATCTTGTAGTTTCCATAAACAGGGGGGCCCCAGTATAGACACCAGAATACTACAATCCTTGTTATTGGGACCCCCTAAAAGGAACCCCTAATTTTGGGAAACCCCAAGTGAAGCCGTGAATATCATTCCAAAACTCTTAGCCCAATAGACTGTGACTGGGTGGTGGAAGCAGATGCGCCAGACCATGCCTTCAGAGTCTCGTGTCTTAACCCCTAAACCCTCCCATGATAGGGTTTAGGGTTGAGGGTCTAGTTCTAGGATTGATGGTGTTTCACCACAACTCTGGCTGCAGGCATTTGCTTTCAAGTAGGTTGGCGAGATCTAGCAGCTGGCATCCAAAGTAGACCATGGGCAAAACGTCAGTGCTCTTGAGAGGCTTTGCGGTGGTGCTGGGCTTTGTGCCGGAGATACTGGGTTGCTGTTAAGAAGTTTAAATCAAGTTACCATAATAGGCATATACTGGACTTAATATGGTTTCCCCAATATAGCAACTTAAATTAAGTTCCTTGAATCCCTATATTCCCCTAGTCTCCATTTCATGTCCATTTTCTTTTTCCATTTGATTTTTCCATTTAGGGGATGATGTCGCCTAAATTAAGTTCCTTAACAGCAAACCAGGATAGCACAAGCCACGTGCAGTGACTGCGAAGTGGGCGAGGAGACCGCTCTGTTGCAACACGTTCTGTCTACCGAGCATGAGCACACCATTGATCTAATTGAAGATGCACACGGCCAGAAAGACAGCTGTGAAAAGGACGTTATGGCAACTCAGAGGGCGTGGAAGG
>CAJNIZ010043362.1:37443-49306 GCA_905231905.1 Symbiodinium pilosum
GTTATTAAGGGGGATACTAGGAGTTTAGACTAGAACCCCTATCATCCCCTATGTAATCCCAGTTTCCATTTCATTTTCCATTTTCTTTTCCATTTGATTCTCCATTATTAAGGGGGATAACCTAAACCCTAAACCCTAAACCCTAAACCCTAAACCCTAAACCCTAAACCCTAAACCCTAAACCCAGGGGTTCCTCAAAATGGGGCCCACAGGGACCCAGGGGACCTCGAAGAGATTCTTTTATCCTCATTCGGGATTTTGTAGGGATCATTTTCCCAATCTTAAGAGAACAGCAGTCTTTGTAGGGAACTTTTGGGCTTCCATTTTTGCATGGGAGAGGGTTTAGGAGTTTTGAAATCTTGCACCTTTTCAGATGTGTATAGCCCCAACGGCAGTAGTTACAGCACTTTGGTGATCTTAATTGGGGCACAATCCACCATACTTGAAGGGTTTCTAGGGCTTCTTGAGAGCTGTTCCAGCTGAACGGCTTCTGCCCCTCATGTCTGCAGACAGTTCCACGCCGAACGACGTGAAGGAATTGTCACAGGCTGATGCCTGAATCCGCCAGGGATACCGAGCCACGCCGAAGCATGTGAGGGTTCTGTGGCACCGTGCTGCGGCTCGCCGCCAACTTCCACTTCCTGTACACTTAGGATACAGGATTTAGGAATTTAGGGTCTATGTTGTGGGGTTTGTGTTTGGGGCCTCAGCATCCAACTATTTGAGAAACCTCCATTTTGGCCTCTGCATGAAGCATAGATGGTGGCTAGGCTCACGGTGGAATTTCCCAGATCCAGCCCAGGGCTTCAAGGCTTAGTCCCCCTTTAGTAGATAGAATATGGGGTAGGGGGATCTTATTGAAAGAAAAACATCTTCTATGTACTTAAGGGGGACTATAGTCCAAACCTGACAGGCTCTAAATTGCTGTGGAGTTATAGCCTCACGCTCCTTTCAGAAGGCAGCAAAAAGCTTCCTAAACCTTACAGTAAACCCTACACAGGTAACAACCCCAAACCCTAAACCCTAAGCCCTGAACCCTAAACCTTAAACAAGAGCAGAGACTAAAGCCTTCGCCCAAGACCAGTGAGGCGAGGAGTTGGTCCAGTGGATTTCAGCTCAGTGTTAGAGGTTTGGGTTTAGGGGATTAGGGTTTAGCTGTATATGGGGATAGTGGAAAAGAAAATGGAAACTACAGGGATTATAGGGTCATATAGGGATTATATAGGGTTGTAGGGTTTAAGGGTTCAGGTCTTGGGGTTTAGGGTTTGGGGTTTGAGGCTTAGGATTTAGGGGATTAGGGTTTAGAAGTTTAGGGTTTAGGGGTTAGGGTTTGGGGGTTTAGGGTTCAGGAGGGGTGCAGCTCTTGGAATCTACTTTGGATGGAGGATATCCTGTACCACCCCGTATAGTCCCAAGAGTGGTAATCACAGTTTTTTAGGGGACCCTGATTGGCGCAAGTTTTCCTCCATCCGCAATAGACCAAAAGCTTAAATCCCTGAACGACGCTCGACCTCGTGCAGCAATGCACTAAAATCTATCAGCGCGGAACCGCAACCCTGGACGCCCAACTCTCAACCCGACACCTTCAACCCCGGATCCTCATGCTTAAACATTGAACCCTAAGCCCTAAACCCTAAACCCGCCTGAACCCCCCTAAGCCCCATGGAGCCGCTAGCCTCGGCTGGTTCCAATAAGCCCCCAAAGACCCCGCAACATGGTAATCATAGGAGTAGAAGCACGGGCAGTAGTAGCTTCAACTTATTGCTTCTTCATGAACCCTAAACTTTAGATCCTAAGCCCTACATCCTAAACCCCTAAGCCCTAAACCCCTAAGCCCCCCAATGCCTTCATGCCGAAAGGAGACTGCAGCGGCGCATGCTGCCGAGGGAGATCAGGCGAGTACAGTTGATCTAGCTGAGGGCCCATAGGGTAAACATGAACATGTGTGTATATATATATATGTATACACGTATAGTATACAAGGTAGAAGAACTTTTTTTTGTGCACCACTTGTATTGTTGAGGGCGATACAGGGTGGTACAAGTTGTGCTCCAGCCACGGTAGGTGCATGAACATGTCTGTAAAGATACATAGGACTTACGATTGAAGGTGATCATTCACTAATTAGAAGAGTGGAGACTCAAGCAGACAAGAGCAGGGAACGCGAAACTGATATACGTCTTATAGCAATGCGTGAACAGAAGGGTAAGTTTAGGGTCCTATGTACTGAGAACAGGTGTTTTGAGATAAATGGTGCGAAAACTATGCAAGTAGTATCGCTATTTACTCAGGCTTCTACAGCCGTGCGGTTAGGGTTTGGGGTTTATGGTCCTAAGCCCTAAACCCTGAACCCTAAACCCTAAACCCAATTTGAAGCAAGAAGGGGGCATGACTGCAAGCAATGTCATTCCTACCCAGGTTCGGGCTTCGGGGCATGGCTTCAGGTTCAGGACCTGCAGTTCAAGGTGTTGGCTTTGGGGTTTAAGGTTGGGGGGTTTAAGGTTTAGTGTTTCGGGTTTGGGGTTCAAGGTTTAGTGTTTAGGGTTTAGGGTTCGAGGTCTAGGGTTTAGGGTTTAGGGCATGAAGGGTTTGAGGGTTTAGCGTCGGGTGCAGGATGTTGTATGCTAAGAATGGCTTAGGACAACCGGATTCATTTGTTGAGCAAGTCCTCGTTTGTACCTACTGTTTGGGTCTCTTTTCCTTTGCCTATTTGGGTGTTCATTTTGGATTAATCTGCCATTGTGTCTGGGCTCCAAGAAGCGCCAAAACCCTCTCTGCATACCCCTGCTGAACAGAATGCCCAGTGTTTGGGACATAGGGGGGTTGTACGCCACAAATTTTATCCCAAGTCCCGAACTCTCCTTGAAGGCTAAGCCCTAAACCCTAAAGCTTAAGCCCTACACCCTAAACCCTAAGCTCCAAGCCCTAAGCCCGAAACCCTAAACCCTAAGCCCTAAGCCCTGAGCCCTAAGCCCTAAGCCCTAAGCTCTAAGCCCTAAGCCCTAAGCCTTAAACCCTAAGCCCTGAACCTGAAGCCCTATGTCTCCTAAGCCCAAAGTCCTAAACACGAAAAAAACTAGTGGTTTCCATTTTCTTTTCCAATATCCCTAAACAACCCCTACATAATAAGCCCTGTGTCTCCTAATTCCCCTGCAGGCCGCGGAGCGACGTAAGCGCGCAGCGGCAAGGATCGATAAGGCAGAAGCGATCGGCAAGGACCGTGGTTTGGGGCCTAGGGTGTAGGGTTTAGGGTTTATGGATTTGATAAATGGAGGGGTCATAAGCGGACCATGGCGGTTCCTGTTGGGGATGATAAGTTGGTATGGGGCTGAGGGCTTGTAAGTTAGGCTTTGTGTGGTTTCTGGCTGGAGGACATCTTGCCCACAATGTATGATGCAATATGGGAAATTACAGTTCCTTTTCTGGCATCCCAAGTGGTGCAAGCTTTCCTTTAGGGTTTAGGCTCTAAGGTTTAGGGTGAGCATCTTAGGGACGAAGCTCAACTACAACCCCTATGTCCACTGTTACGGGTCCCTTAACAGCACGAATCTGGGTTGCCGTTAAAGAGGTGAATGTAAGTCGCCATGATGTGGGTATGTACGAAATAAGAAGTTTTCCTTATCATGTTAATAACTAACCCGAAACCCCAAACCCTAAACCCTAAACCCTAAACCCTGAACCTGACTTAGCTGAAGTTCCTTCACAGCAACCCAGTCTATCCCCCATCCATGGGGCGCGCTCCTTTGAGATCTACACCTACCCTAAACCCTAAACCCTTAACCCCTCATCCCTGAGCTAGGGTTTAGGGTTTAGGGTTTCTAAACCTGGAACCCTTTGATCTCCAAGCCTCAAAGGACTTAAATCTTAAACTCTAAATCCCTGAGCCGGGTTGCACCTTAAACGCTTCATCCCCAAGCCCTAAACCTTATATAGCCCAGCAGCTCCGACTGGTTTGGAACAGTTCCAAGACTACAACCTTCATCGGGCTGTTGTTAAAGAACTTAAGCTCAGTTACCACAATGTGACGTATATAGTAGCTAATAGGGTTCCTTATTATAGTAACTTGATTTAAGTTCCTTAACAGCAACACAGTCCAAGTCAGTATCTTTCAGTCTACCTTCATGCCAATCCCGACTTATGATTTGGATAAGCCAGTACTATGGATCCCTGCGACGGCAAATGGCATTACGGCCTGGCACTACTCCAGGATCCCTAAACCCTAAACCCAGTCTGGAAGCAGGCCCAGTGACCGCAACGTCCCTCGGAATCAATCTTATACTCCACAAGCACGCAGCTGCCATTTTTCAAAAGGATAGTAGTAATGATAGCAATAATAGTAATAATAGTGATATTAGCAGTAATAGCGGAATAGTAATAATAGTATTTAGATCTAAGCCTACACGTTCGGTTGTCTTTGGTAGTGCCTTCAAGGATGGCATAGTTGACTAAGGTATGCAGTTTCCATACCACACGCCTTCTAAAGGGATTTTAGGTCCACACCGCCATTGCGCTACAATAGCCGGCTTGGTTTGAAATCCTTCTTTCGAGCTGTGCATGCGCTCCGAATGGCCATAACAAAAGGAAGCCTAGACCGCAACTTCAGCTCTAACAGCAAAGCTGGCTGACCTCGAGGAAGCGCTTGTGATTGCCCGACGCTCCGGCCAGCCATCGCCAGAAGCTCAAAAGCCATGCAGACGGGGGATTTCAGCTTAGTGTCTATGATGTAGGATTGAGGGTTTAGGATTGAGGCTTTTGGTTTTGGGTTTTTTAGGGTTGAGGGTCGGGTGTTTCGGCATGAGGGATGTTGAAGGTTCAGGGTATCAGGTTTAAGGACCCCTAGGATGCGTGGGGAATGTAAAGGGGTCCCATTAGGTGCAATAGCAGGAACCCCAAACCCCAAAACCTTCAACCCTAAATCCTAAACCCTCAACCCCAAACCTTAAACCTTCAGCCCTAAACCCTAAACCCTAAACCCTAAATCCTGAACCCTAAACCGCCTGGCAGAATCCTCCTGGAGGTGTTGGGTTTCAGGGTGCGCTGAGCTTCCGGGGGTCTGAAGCGTACAAGGGATAGTGGGTTTAGGGTATTTAGGGTTTGGGGTATTGAGGGTTTAGGGTAATTAGGGTTTAGGGTAATTAGGGTTCATGGTTTAGGGTTTAGCGTGTAGGGGGTTGACAGTTTGTAGCTCAGGCTTCAAGGCTTTGAGTTTCAAGTTCAGAGTTTAGGGTTGTCAAGTTTTTGTGATCAATACGGTCAATGCTGAAATCTTGCATGTCACGTTAGTCTACCATCATACCAAATTTCCAAGGTTTAGAGTACGTAGGGTCATGCAGGGTTTTCGTATCTCAGGAGGCCTGTACGGTTTTGGGAAAGAGGTGTTATTATCACTATCCTTACTGTCACTATGATTAATATTACTATTCTACTACTACTACTACTACTACCACCATCACCATGGATGTATGAAGTCTTGTGAAAGCCCAAAGCATGTTACATGGCGCTTCGCCGTGTTACAAGTCGAAACCCTGAACTCTAAACTCTAAACCCTGAAGCCAAACCTCCAGCCTCCAAACCCTTGATAGCTTCAAACCTCCTTAAACCCCAAACCTCTAAAACCCAAAAGTCCCAGACCTCTACCAAGCCCCAATAAGTTAACATGAAACCCATGTCTATGGACTTCATTTAAAGGTCGCAAAGCCTTAAACCTGGTCTACCTAGGGCGCTCTTTTAGGTTCCATGTTAGTTAGGTTTTAGGGCTTAGAGTCTTAAGCCTTAACCCTAAACCCTAAACCCTCAGCCCTATCTTAAGCCTTAGAGGATGGCGGGGGAAGGGTGTAGCATTTTGGGGGGTTCAGGGCTTAGAGTTTAGAGGGTTTAGGGTTGGGAGTTTGGAGGCTTTAGGGTCCAGAGTTTAGGGTTGAGCGTGTAGGGTTTAGGGGTCTGGGTCTGAAATCTTCCCCTAAGCCTACGGGCGTTCAGAGGGATTAGGGTCATATTGGGATAATGGAAAAGAAAATGGAAACTACTACTTAGGGTTTAGGGTTTAGGGTTTAGGGTCCCCCTTAAGTAGAAACAGGCGTTGCGCAAGAGCATTTAGTAGTACTTACAGGGTATAGTTGGAGGTTCACGTTCAGCAATAAGTCGCCTATAACTTCCCTAGTTTATTTCAGCACTTTGTCCTGGCCCACAACGTAATGAGGCTACCCATGAAACGCCAGCACACTTTGCACGTTGGATTGGATAAGAGCCTGCCAGTGGATATGACCAAACATGAACACCCAAGGATCTTAAAACCTAAAGCCCTGAGCACCATACCGCAAGCACCAAAAAGTTTAGCATTCTAGACTTTAAAGCAAGAACTCCACACCCTAAGCCCTTAATCCGAGGTGTGTGGCCATGGGGCTCCATGCAGCAGCTATGGTGGCTGCCTCAGCTGTGTCACGCGGTTTAGGGTTGGGGGTTTACGGCTTTTAGGTTTCAGCCCCTCCGTAAGCTTGAAACCAGCGTCTCCAGAACAACTTAGAAACCTGTCAATCTCTTGTGGTTCTGAGAAGCATCTAGGGTTCAGGCAGTTTCGGGTTCATTTTGGGAAGTTCTTCATGTGCGAGGTGGCATAATGCAGGCAGCTAGAAAACCACGCAACCCTGCGAACAGCCCATTAATCTTACAAGTATGCCAGACGTGCTAGGGTTTCGATACGCATTCTGGGGGATTTAGGGTTCAGGGGTTTATGTAGGTCCGCGAATAGTCGTTCCCCTCCTTTTCAGGGCCTGAATGTTAGGATCCCTATTGTAATCCCTATTGAGAGGAGGGGGTCTATTAATCAGGGGTCTACATTAGGGCACATTGAAACCCTAAACCCAAACCCAAAACCCCTAAACCCTAAACCCTTAACCCCTCATCCCTGAGCCCTAATACGCATTAAGCCCGAGACCCTAAACCCTAAATCAAGCCTTTAGCCCTAATTCTGAAGCCCTAAACCCTTAGACTTTCAGCTCAAACCCGTAAGTCCTAAACCCTAAGCCCTGTATAACCCATTATAGTTTTTTCCATTTTCTTTTGCACTCCTTCATTCCCAGCTAACCTCTAAACCGGGAAGCAAGGTGCAATTGCAACGGGTGAATTACGAGCAGGCCCTGGCGCTACTGGGCTGAAAAGAGGTAGCGCAGCGTTTCTAAGGATTTTGCGTTTCGGGGTGGACTTCATGGTGTGGGGTTTGGGTTTGGGGTTTAGGGTCTTGTGTTTAGGACTTGGTGTGTTGGGTTCGAGGTCTAGGGTTCAGGAGTCCGCAAGATGGCATATGCAGGCGTTCCCCAAGCAGTATTTTGCGGAACGCCGCTTAGAGGTGATCTCATAAGTAATTGCTTCATTTAGGATCCCAACGTCGGTTTGCCGTTTTGTAACCTCTTCACGTTGGGGCGCTATTTGTTATAATCTCTAACTCGAGGTAGGCGGAGGAGGAGGAGGAGCTGCAACCGTTGCGTTGATGATTAAATTGTTAACCCCTTATAATGGAGAATCAAATGGAAAAGAATATGGAAAATGACATGGAAACTGGCGTTATAGACAATACAGGGGATTTTACAAGGTTACACAGGTATTATGGGTTATACAGGGGTTATATAGGAATACTGGAAAAGAAGCTGGGGTAATATAGGGATTTAGTGGGAAATAATATGGGATGATGAGAAGCATTAGTCTGCAACTTTGAGGCTAATAACGGTTCAGGGTGAAGGGTTTCATGTGAGCTATAGTCTGAACTCCTTAAAAGGGGGGGGGGTTATGTCGGGGACTATATAAGGAGTGATTGTTATGGGGTGTATTATGGGGGGACACTAGGAGTTTAGACTAAAGCTCATGTGTTCTAGAGGGAAGAAAGTCTGCATCATCTTGAGTCTGTGAACTACTGTACTCTCCTGAGGGTTGTTAGTAGGGAATATGGGAGTATAATCCCTATATAACCCCATTTTCATGCAATCTTACTGGTTAGTAGGGAATAAGGGAATATAAGCCCTATATAATCTGCATATACTTTATTCCCTTATTCCCTACTAACCTCAAACCTAAACCCCAGTTAAACTCCATATCTTCCCTTTTTTCCTACTAACAACCAGCAAGGTTTCAGGATCCTAAGTGATGCAAGATTTCCTCTTGCATAAAGGGTTTTTATGGGGAACCCCACACAGGGAACCCCAAGAGTATAGTAGGAATATAATAGGAATAGACCTACCAGGGTCCTCATATTCTGTTATATTCCAATTATGGTTCTTGGGGTTCCCTGTTTGGGGTTCCCAGTAAAGTCCCTTTACTGCATCCAGCAACATCATCCTGAAGGTTGGGTTTCACCCAGTCATAGTGCTATCTTCGGCAGGGTTTAGGGTTTGGGGTGTAGTTTTCCAAAGAGGCGAACACCAAAAATCCCATAATCCTTATCCTAGGGACCTCCAAAGAGGTACCCCCTAATGTTGGGAAATACCTGAATATGTATAAGGACCTTAGTATACTTAATGGTATTCGTTGTGGTGACTGTTAGCCGGTACGCGCCGTACGGGTCTTGCCTGACCTAGATTGTCCGTATTCACACTACCCTAAGCCCTGAACTTTAGGTTTGAAGGTCCATTAAAGGCTAGAAGAAGTGAAGGTTGTGGTGGTGGTGCTGGTGGTGCTGGTGGTGGTGGTGGTGGTGGTCGTCGTTGTAGCAGCAGTAGTAGTCGTCGTCGTCGTAGTTTAAGTGGTTGCTGGGGCTATTGAAGGAGATATAGCAAATAGAAGGATTATGGCGTTGAAGGTATAAGGTGTTGGAGTTTCATGGGTGATTCGCAGCAGGGCTGGATCGCTCTGATAGAGTTTGAAATTGTAGCTATCCCCACTGCTTGGTACCCATGAACCTCCAGGTAGTAATGCAGCAGTATTTGTAATCGTGTTTGGAATATAGGGCCATATAATTAGGGTGGCAAGGTTCAGAACTTACAGTAGGGAGCATGCTCGATTTTATTCTAGACTGCGTTGCTGTTGAGGACTTAAGCCCTTATATACAAATAAAAACGGCTTAGGATTAGGGTGTAAGTTGCTATGATATGGGTATATCGTACCTATCGGGGTTTCCTTGTTAGAGGAACTTAGTTTAAGTTCCTTAACAGCAACCCAGTACAGCGAGGTGCAGTCCATACGCGGTTAGTAGGAAATGAGGGAATATAAGCCCTGTATAATCCCCATATACCATATTCCTTTATTCCCTACGAACTACTAGTAAGTAGAGGCATGTACCCCCCGACTTGAAGCCTAAACCCGAACCCTAAACCGCGTGGCTGGGATGGAGGGCAAGCATGTGCAGAAAAAAATCAGCAATCCCGTTCTGTGTAAGAGACAGCTGAGGAGCTGGTCCCAAGAATGGGGCGGTTTAGGCTTTACTTCAGGGTTTACTGGGTAGGCTCCTGAAATATTTAAGATTTTCCCTAATGGCTTTAACAAGGGACCCTATATACTAATATTATTCCAAGGGCTTTAGGGCCAACCCAGTTTAGGGTTCGTGGGCATAGTTGAGGAGGAGACGTGCTTCCACCCTCAACTTTGCGGGCCGTTCTTACACCAAGGACTTGGTAAAGGACCGCGGTTTTGACAACATATCACTCAATCCCATGTAATCCCCAATGCTAAGCCCGCTGTTCCCCCACGCCTCAAACCCTAAACCCTAAACCCGCAACCCTCCACCCTAAGCCCTAAACCCTAAACCCCAACCCCGAAGCCCGAAGCCCTAAACCCTAAGCCGCAAGCTATGAAAGCTTGCAGCTCAGGAAAGCTGAGGCAGCAAAGAAGAAATATGAAGAGCTCAGAACTCAGAGTTTAGGGTTCAGGGCTTAGGGTGCACCGTTTAGGGCTTATGGTTTAGGGTTAAGAGTTTAGGTCTTAGGGTTCAGAGTTTAGGGTTTAGAGTGTAGGGCTAGGTGTTCAGGGCTTAAGGGTCAGGGTTTAAAGTTGAGGGCTTAGCGGCTTACAGGGGCTTAGGCTTCAGGGCTTAGGGTGCAGGCTTTAGAGTTTAAGGTTTTGAATTTTGGGTTCGGGGTGCAATTTCGAGGCCGGGGTAGCAGTCTGTCCTACTTGGGCTTGCAGGAGGTAATCGTGTTGAAGGTCCCTAAACCCTAAGCCCCCAATTCGCGAACAGATCCCTCTTGAGCCCGAAAACAGAGCATACCAAATGGCGAAACTGTTTTGGAGCGCGAGCCTCAGTCGGTATGGGGATGCCTATCTCATCATATGAGCTAGAGTCTGAACTCCTTTATAAGGGGTTTTATAGGGGATCATATACGGGAGTATCATACCGAATATTTAATTGTATAGGTGCATAAAGGGGTGATGGAAATAAAATGGAAACTACAGTGTTAGGTCTCAGGGTTTAGGCAAGCACTCATGCGAGCCATAGTCTAAACTCCTCAAAGGGGGCTATATTATATATGGGATGATATAGGGGACTACTATTGGGGGTTATTAAGGGGGATACTAGCAGCTTAGACTGTAGCTCATATAGGGGTATATAGGGATAATGGAAAAGAAAATGGAAACTATTATTTAAATTTGTTTAGAGTTTAGGGTTTAGGGTCGGGGATGCAACCCCAACAACGGGCAGTCGAATAGAAGTCGAACATTGGTTTTAGGATGCTGGGGCTAGGCTCCTTAAATGGGGTTGTACAGGGGATTATATAGGGGACTACTATAGGCTTTATTTAGGGGGATTCTCCGAGTTTAGACTATAAACCCTGAACCCTTGCCTGGATCCGTGAGGGATACCGAGCAACGCCGAACGACCTGAAGGAGTTCTGTGGCGATGCATCGCAGCTCGCCGCCACAGAACAAAGAACCCTCTAGGGACAGTTGCTGTCAACGAAACAGTGGAGGCCAGACGAGCTTGACGTAGGTCTGGTTGAAGGGCGTACGCTCTGTCCGGACGTCTGCATCCTAGACCCTGAACCCTGAGCCCTAACCCCAAACCCTTAGGGTTGATCGTTTAGGGTTTAGGAGGTTTTAGGGCTTCGCCTAAACCCTGAGCCCCAAGCCCTAAACCCTCAAACAAGGATATCATCTCCTAAAGCCACCTAAACCCTAAAAGCCCTAAAAGCCCCAAATCCTACAACACTCAGGGGTTTGCCCGAGCCTGAGATATTAAGCCTTAAACTTGAACCTGGAATTCCAACCCTCAAACTTATTGCTTGTTAGTAGGGAAGAAGGGAATATATTACATAGGGGTTGCATAGGGGCTGTATTCCTTCATTCCTACTAACCACCAGGAAAGAAACCCTTCTGCTTGAACCTTCACCCTAAAACCCAAATTTAGGAGCTTCAGGGGAATTATAGCCGGGCAAAAGTTAAAGCGGGAACGCCGTCAAAATCCGCTCCAAACTCCCGACCGGAACCCCACACAAGTTGTATACCCTAAGCTGGAAATCCTTTACCCTAAACCCTAAGTCCGAAACCCTAAGCCCGAAACCCTAGAGCCTCAGCCCCATACATGGTACATTTCACGCAAGTCTCACCAGATCAGGGGACCTAGACAGCTTGCACAAACCCTTGAGCCCTTCAAACCTCAAGCCGTAAACCTACATATAGTTGCCCTTAAGCCCTAGATAGTCACACTTAAACCTTTACCCCCTATATAGTTACCCTTAAACCCTATAGACCCTCAGAACTCAGGAGCGAAGACATTGCTGGCGCGCTTGACGTGCACTTCTTGCTTGCCACGATCCATTTCGAGTCGAGGTCCGTGAAGGTATTGTCTTTTTTTAGGATTATGTCGGGCTGGTTTAAGGTTTAGGGTTTAGGGGAACAAGGGTTTAGGGTTTAGGGTAATGATGGAGAAGCAAGTGGAAAA
>CAJNIZ010043363.1:0-14077 GCA_905231905.1 Symbiodinium pilosum
TACTACTACTACTACTACTAAATACGACCACTACTACTCATTACCACTACAACCACTGCTACTACCAGTACTCTCATCGCTCTTTCGTTAAATACTCCTAATCAACATTTCTGTTTCGCGGCTCTTACTTGAGGTCGTGGAGCTGTTTGATGCTAGCTTCTCCTGGCAAGGAGTAGCTCCGCCGGAGGTCCTGTGGCACAGAAGATAGAAGTGCTAGGGCAGCCAGGGATTTTTCAAAACAAGGGGTTCCTGGAAACCTTGGGGGAATATTGGGTGAGATCACACAAGGGATTATAGGTGTCCCCGTGAAGGGTTGTATGATGTTGTAGGGGGCAAGTTTCAAAAGCTGCCAGATAGATGTTGGCGATTCGAGTTCCAGACTCGGGGAAAGTACAGGGCTTCGGGACGAGTAGATATTTGAAGTACAAGGGCCGAATGTTTTTTCCAATGTTGCCGCTCTTGATTCCTTGTAATCAGAGCATGGGGTACACAAAATTGACTTGAAAATGATATGGGTACCTACAGTAGTGAGATTCCCAAGTGTAAGACAGCTTGTATTTCCTGTCGTCTTGTGTCTCCTCGCAGAAGAACCTTGCCATGTACCTGTACTACATCTGAGTATTGATGCTATTATTTACAACGATTATTACTACTACTATAATGATTACTGCTATAGTTGCTCCTGTTACGATTCTTGGGCATACTGTAGTCCCAAGTATAGAGTGAGATTCTATCCTCCTCTTGATTATGGTACCTTAGAAGAATGCAAAAAAGCAAGTTCTTACTAGTTTTGATCACCAACCCAGGCTCGCAAAGGAGGAACCTGAGGTGGTCTCCCAAACTTGCCTTCTTTGCATGGGCCATTGTCAACTTTCTGTTTAGGTGTAGTCGCGAAAATGTTCCCTAGTATCGTTTACCTACACAAGTAGTTTGACTGTAGCTCATATACACTGCCTTATAGTGCTTGCCGGAGGCACGTTTCTGGACTCTCCTCTGCAAAGAGCCCTGAAAAGTCAGAGGGGGAGCAGTTATGACTCAGGGGCCCGTCCTGAGCCATACCTCGGGGAGCTTGAACGGGTGGCTGTAGGATTCTCGAGAGGTCGCAATATGTTACCTAAGTCCAGCACTGCTCACAGTCGAACCGCAAATAAAACCAAAGCTCCGGACTATACTCCCGAATGTACCTTTACATGAGCCATAATCTAAACTCCTTAAGGGGGGATTATATAGGGGGCTACTATAGGGGCTATTGGGGGGATACTAGGAGTTTAGACTTTTTCTCACATGTTTATATATCCCGACCACCCCTTTAGAGGGACCTAAGGGTACTCCAGGCGACCTGTGATAAGCCGCCGCCGTCATCACTGCGTCCCCCCAGCTCTTGGGGCAATCGCAGGACGTAGGGCGCACGGTTTGGGGCCTCATCGGGTAGGTTGTTTTAGGATTACGGTCATTCCTGGGTGCCTGGTATACTACAGGAGCTGGATTTGCACTCACAAGGGGACGTAATTTTGACAACCTACCATCTGCAGTTGAGGTTGAAAGTCATTGGGGTTGAGAATCGCATTCAGGGTGAGGGGTTTGAAGTCGAGGTTTCAGGGCGGGGGGCTACTGTACGAGTTTGGGGGCTTGGAGGGCAAATATTCATACTGTGATCTGGAAAAATACGCTTGGGAGTCCTTTCCTACTTGCAGTTGCTTCCCGCATAGGGCACAGGTTCCAAGGGAACTGTTAGGATCTGAAGCTTAGCAGAAGTGTTCAATGTACAAATCCATTCTGACGATTCAGCTGCCTCATGTTGCCATATCGCTTTGTAAGATCCAAAGGCAAGATGCATGCTCCTGGCTTATCAAATGATCCCATTCCCAATTCTCGGCGATTTTTATTCCACCCAACCTCGCTGACGAGTTTGAATGTAACTCCAAAACCACGAACCCTTAGCCCCATAAAACCCTGTCATGATCTTGGTTAGGAGTGCCAATCTAGCCCCTATACCCTAAAATGCCATGCCCTAGACCCCATTATGATTAGAGATTTAGGGGTTTAGGGATTTAAGGTTTAGGGCTCTTAACGTTTTAGGGTTTAGGGACGTAGGGTTTAGGCTTAGATGTTTCAACCCAGGCTGGCTTTCTACCGGTCAAGCTCTTTGCCACTTCCGGCTGTTATGCAAGTCTTGCGCCGGACTCAATAGTTGGGTTTTAGGGGGTTTTGGGCTTGGGGTGAAGAGAAATCGAGAAGCGCAATAGGGGAGTTTTGCAAATACATTTTAAACCCTAAACCCTAAAACCCTAAAACCCTAAAACCCTAAACCCTAAACCATTACTCCCAAACCCCTCCTCACGATTCTTAGAGCATGGGAACCTTCTGCCTTCCAATACTTGCTTGAGCTTCCAGAGTGCGGCAAATGATTCGGCTTGCCTCTCCCGGAAGAGGTATAGTGGCCATTGCTTTTGGGATTATGGAGGTCTGGGTAGGCCTCACCTTACTTGTTCTCAGTAGGGAATAAGCTAATCCAATCCCACTATAATCTTTACATAGCTATTCTCCTTTCTTCCCTACCAAGAATTAGTAAGTCACAAGATTTTACCTAGAACCTTGCCCCAGGCAAGTAAAACCTGCTGCACAGGGCGGGCGAGAGTTCAGGAGGTTGGTAGCACATGCCTGCCCAGTGCTTGGTAAGGCATGGGAATGGAATAAGGGTGTGGGGTTTGGGGTTTAGCTTAAAATTCAGGGTTCAGGGATTTGGGTAAACCCTAAACCATGTGGGCTCACAATACAGAGCGGTTCCTTCGTTCCCGAGCGAGCACTAGGTAGACCACTGTGAGGCCAGAACTGTCTGTGGTGCCGACGCCTCCCACCACACCAATGTCGCCAAGATCTGCTGCAGCCTTGTCAGGTTTGTTGGTGACTATTTTGGAAGAGCGCAATGGAAAAATCAAGAATGTTAGGTTTCCCGCGACTGCATAGGAGCTTCGATATGTTTCTATTCTTTCCATCCCTACTACCGTCCCTGCTCTCTGCAAGCCACCACTATTGCTACTAGTTCTGTTTCTTCTACAATTACCACTACGATGGCTGCAGTGCTCTAGGACTTACCGCTACGGCTACGCTGGCGAAAGTGACCGCAGCGCCAGCACCGACCATGACTATCAGCACGATCTAAGTACACCAGTATTGCTACTACACAGACTGAGATTACAGCTACTGCAAGCCCTACTAATCATGGTGCTTCGGAGCCCATTTTCAAGACTATACCTTGCCCCGTTTGTTGGTCAGTCTTGCTGCAAGGTGAAGGCTACAGCAGCTTCCAAAGTCGAGGCCCCATGATCAGCTTACTAGGGGTCAGTGGGGAATAAGGGACTATATTATACAGGGATTATAGTCATTTATTTCCTACTAACCACCAGTAGGTTAGTGTGTTTTGGGACAGTGTGCACCTATGCTCGCGGATGGTTGTAAGCTCGGGGGCCGCCAGAAAACTTGTGCTCTTTTCTGGGTTGCTGTTAGGAAACGTATGTAAGTTAGAAGGAATCCCCATCATTTACTATGTACCCATAATCTGGTAACCTCATTTAAGTTCCTTAACAGCAACCCCATTTTTTCTTGTCTTTGTCTCTCTCTCTCTCTCTCTCCCATCCGCCCTCCCGTCCCTCTTTACTTCCTGATAGGCGCACATGCACCACACTGAAGAAAAGACGAAACCCCAAAACCCTAAACCCTGAAGATGAGGCGTCTGGTAGTGAGAACTCACATACAGTTCTGCAGCTTGCGCTGCTTTGCGTATTCTTGCACATGAGCTATAGTCTTAACTGCTTAAAGGGCTTTGTATAGGGGTGTATTCTTGGGTTTATTAAGGGGGATACTTTGAGTCTTGACTACAGGGGCAATTGCTTTCCATAAAGGCCATAGTGGGAACAGCAATGTATCACGTGGTTGCTTAGCTTTACCCCAGCGTCCAACTAATTGTCCAATCCATATAATTTCATATCTGCACAATGCTCGGCAACCATTACAAGTCACTTATTATTATTAAGTAGTTGTTCAGGTTCAGGGTTCAGGGAACCTCTGGCTTCGAAATCAAAACAAAATAGATTGGAGATCAAGCCTTGGGAGACACGGGAGGTAACATGTGATTTTACGGCTTAGGGAGTTCCTCGTGAAGTCGCATGTTCACCTAGGAGTTTAAACCAAGCGTAGGAAGCCGAGGCGGTGGGGGAGAGTGTGGAGGCCCCTTAAACCAAGCGCAAATTAAACTAAGTTAATATATTTGGGTATATGGTACAGAAGGGCGGGGTTCCTTATAATAGTCTCTTAATTTGTGCTCTTTGCGAGCCAGTGCAACACGGCGAAGAAGCAATTCTTCAACCTTGTGTGTCTAACAAGGCAATTGCAACACCTGAGCACTAGGTGGACTCCCCCACCCTGTAATAGTGGTATATTTGGAATATAAGAGGACCCAAAGATATCGTAATGAAACCACTATTACCTTCATGGTCGCTCTTACCGGCTGGGAGGTCCACCTAACCTGAACATGCCCAACCCCATGCCTCGTCAACTTGCTATGGGAGGCTGCTGAGTCTGCGGTACAGCTGCGATGTCGGAGCCTCGGATGACATGCAAGGGAGATGAGACCTACTACTATTACTATATTACTATTACTAGTACTAATACTATCAATATTGCTATTATAATATTTCTAGTAGTATTGAGGCTATCCCTGAAAAATGGCCGTCCTGCCTTAGATGCTGGAATCTGAGCCCTATACTCCATGCTCGAAGCTCCATAAACCCTAACCTAAGCACCCAATCCTAGACTCTGAACCCTAAAGGCCTCAAGGCTCACAACCCCTGAAACCCTCAACCCCCACCCCCTTAACCTTAAACCCTAAACCTAAACCCTGAAACCCGCCCCTCCCCCCCCGAAACCCTTCAGGTATCAACTTCTCGCTACGGCCCGGTCAGCTGATGGCCGTGTTGGGAAGCGCAGGCTCCTGCGGCTGCGGCTGAAACTCCTGGAGGTTTACGGACTTCGGGTTTCAGGGTGTAGGGATGTAGGGATTTAGGTTTTAGGGATTCAGCGTTTTAAGGATTAAGGTTTTAGGGTTTTCTGTAGAGATTTAGGGTTTTGGGATTTAAGGTTCGAGAATTTGAGGTTTTGGGATTTAGGGATATTATGGGGAATATAGGGCCTGCTAATCGAGAAGACAATGGAAAATGAAATGGAAACTGGGAGTATATGGGGGAGTGTAGGGTTTAGGTATATGCGGGTTGATCTAAAGGTCCTTTGCGAAAACATCTAGCGCTCGGGTAGTTCTTCCTGCACAACTCTAGGAGGATTGTTTTTTTTCCATGATGGCCTTTGTGGGAAAAGGCTTTTGATCAACTACCACCTGACAAATCACAGTTGAGGTTTCAGCCTTGAAGGTCAGCATACTGCTAGTAGCATTAGTAAAACAACTGGGAGTGCAGTCATGGTAGTAATAGAGGGTAATGCCAAAACGAAAACCGAATCATGAAGATAGCTATAATACGCTGGAAGGAGGATATCTTTCACTACTTGGGATCCCCGATGTACTGTAGTTCGTAGGATGCTTGAGAACATTTGGTAGAAATGTGGGACAGGATTCCTTCCATCCGCAGTATGATATTACACCCAAAGCTCATGCTTCCCAAGGTGTACGTAAAGGCCTACTACTGAGGGATACACATTGAGGCCTGTAACGGTTTCATACGACTTGTAGGGTTCAGGGTTGAGGGTGGCGACCATGGTTTATTATGATTTAGGGATTAGTGTCCGGGGTTTAGCGCCTACCTTGAGCTGTCATGGGTTTACTGGGTTCAGAGTGTTTGTTTGTACAGCGTGTCAGGCCCTCCCCTAAACTAACATGGAACCCCACACAGGTGTTTGGCTAGTTTGGGGGAGTGAAGCCTGAATGCCCCATCCGGAGGCAGTGGCAAGACGACACTTCTGCTGGCGCTTCTGGGTGAGGCGTGAGCTGTTGGCCCGACCTTCTATACGCTTCGGCATTGCGTGTTAATTGCGGATCTAACAGGTCTTCCTGCTTCTGAGATGTTCGGAGAGTTTTGGGGATGTAGACTTTTAGATTTAGGGTGTTTGGGTTGAGGTGCTTTGGTTTTAGGATTTGTGGAGTCGAGGCTTGGGGGCTTAAAAATGGAACTATGGGTGGTTCTGGCAGTTTCTCAAAGTACGGGAATACCCGGTTTAGGGTTAAGGGACTTTAGGGATATATGTGCTATAGTCTAAACTCCTTATTCGGGGTTATATAGGGGATTATATAGGGGGCTGCTATAGGGATTTTTAAGGGGGATATATACTCGGAGTTTAGACTATAGCTCACAATATGGGGTTGTATTGAGATTTATGTGATACGGTTGTATAGCGATTATCTATGGAATATGCATACGGAAATGCATAGTTGTATCCTAACAACATAAGTGGTCATTGTCTGACATCTCTGTTTTCTAACAACAAACAGGGAAACTTACAACCACAATTTTCATGGCATCACAATAAGACAACACAGATAAGAAACCCTTCATGACCTTTTCGCAGCACAGAGAGTCCCTCAAAGCAGACGTTCAATCTTTTTCCCTCACCTTTGATGCTCTAGGGCCAGTCAGCCCACCTATGCCTGGCTAGGAATGAGGTAAGGGATCTATATAGTAGTCCTGATGATCTACACAGCTCCCTTGAATAATGCCCATATAAAAACCTCTCCACACATCTCCTGCGAATCGCCCCAACTCTAAACCCTCATGAAGTGAGCTATAGTCTAAACTCCTAGTATCCCCCTGAATAATCCCTACAATACTCCCCTATACAGTCCTCTATAAGCAAGATATTCCTACTAAGCAATATCACCCTCAGGTCCCTTGTGTGTCTGGGCGCTGTGCTTCGCCAAGCTGCAAACTTAGCTTATATGTGCTATATATAGTCTAAACTCCTTAATGGTGGTTCTATGGGGGAGTATTTAGGGGACTACTGTAGGACTTATTAAGGGGGATGCTCGGAGACAATGGTTCATATGAGAGTTTCTTAGCATTTGGAGGGATATATAGGGAGTACCAGAAAACCTGAAGGGGCTTACTAGGAATTGTATAGGGAGTGTTGTATACCCATGCATGAAGCTGATAATGTGAGCAAAACACAGAGGTCCGACTTCTGAGCTGCCTTTATGGAACTTAGATTATAAACTACGTACCCTAAAATCGATACATAGGGAATTTTGTGGCGTCCTGTCATAATAACTTTACTCTTCTTAACGGCCACGCAAAATCTGGGGTTTGTGAAAGATTTCGAGGAGGTGTAAGAGGTGAGGTGCAAACTTGTTGTGTTCTGTTGATGGAATTGTATAGCAGTATTTGAAACTGCCCCAGGGCAAGTCAGTCGGTGTTCGGGTCCAGGCTTGAGTCCTAAAGGGTCGAAAGACCGGAAGCCACCTGTTCCCTGCCCCGAGGCCGGTGAAAACCCTGAAGTTTATGCACAGCTTGTCAAGCTTCAAAGCCTAAGCTCTTCAACCGCCCCCCAAAACTCAGACTCCGGAATCCTCCAAGATCCGCAGGTTACATTCACCATCCAGAATTTTGCGCTTCCCATCACCAGGTAGCAGGGGCAGACTTGATCGAGTTTTGAGTTAATCAAGTCACAGGCTTGACAACAAACATTCCAAGCTGGGTTAGGGATCCAGCAGCTAAAAGTGTTTGGGTTTTGGGATGGGCTTCTGCTGTAATCCTAGCACCGGATTCGGGGCCCCCCCCCCTCCAGAATGAGAAGTTGAGGGCGCCAGATTAAAAGAATTCCTGGAATTCAATTAAAAAGAATACGTCAAAGAATAGGAGTGCATTCCCGCGTCATCGGGGCTCTTGGACCTCTATTTTCAGGATTGGTTCCCCAGAATTTTTATTTAAATCTAGCCCCCTTTCCCCATACGAAAAGCCACCTAATTGTAGCTAGTCTTTGGCGGTTAGTTTTACACCCAAAAACGTCTTTAAATATGGTCCCTTTTATTAATCCAGTGCTCGGATTAGATTAGGGCAGCATTCTTGAGTATATGAGGATGAGGGTTTTGGGGCGTGAGGCCGTGTTGGGCTTTGCATGAGGATAGCCGAGAAGCCTACCCTAAGGGCTTAATAGCACGGCCCATATATCTTCTATTCAGGTACCTGGAACCTTAACTTAAGGCAAAGCTGGAAGGTTCGAAGTATTACTAAGATTAGTAGGGGAGGGAATACCCTCCACCCTCCCAAAGCCCCGCACCTAACCGCTAACCGCTAAACTCTAAAAGCTATGACCAGCAAGGTTCCTTTGCCAAAGCAGCGGGGAAGGTGGCGTACTGTGGGCTCCAGTCTGAGGCTAAGCAATGAGGGTTGAAGGCTTACAGGGTATGAGTAGTAGGCAATCTCTCGAAGTGGACGGGATCTTTAGGACCCAACGGAAAAAACATCCAGTGGTTAGTAGGGAACAAGGGAATATCAATCCTATATAAGCCCCATATAATGTATTCCTTTCTTCCCTACCAAACCACCAGTAAGAAAAGGACGAGTCCACGAACATTCTGGGGACCTTATTGGGGGAGATTCTTCAGAACGAGGCTTACCCCGTAAACTCCTCATGGGGCCCAGGTTTGGCAATCCGCCTGGAAATGTCTTTAAAGACGGCTCAAGAAGGACTGTCAATAATAAGTTATACCCAAAACTCATAAGGCACAAGTTAAGAATCTGCTTGATTCCCAAGATGCTGCTGCTGTTGTTGCAGAAGCTTGTATAGTCGATGAAGTGAACATGTCGTATTTGCATTCCCTGTTACAAAATGATAGCCAAGCAGTTCATTCATAGCATGCTTTTTTAGATTAGTTACGGGTGGCTTAGCAGGCTTAGCGTTTTGATTAACTACAGTAAAGCCTTTCATTGAATATCTCCCGTAATTAACCATGTGTTTCCGGCCGTTGGGTATGTTGTTAAGGGTGGCTGGCGGGTGCCGGGTCCTGCTGCATTGCATTGTTATGTGAAGGCATTTCCCTCTCTTTGGCAGGTGTTGCTTTAGATTCACCTACTTGTAGCAAACATAAGGTTGTTGGGCAACTTTGTCTAGTACTCTTTTTGAGTCTGGCTTGCTCTGTCTATGCGGGGCTCGCCGTTCAAGGATATGTGGTATTCTGTGTTGTCAGGGGGTTGAGCCCTGACCTAAGCTAAAGATTTGGCATCAGGCCACAGCTGATTCGTGGCAGCATCCGTGAGAACGTACTTTTCGGCCGGCCGCAAGCCCAGAATCATGAGGGCGTGGGGGAGTGTGTAAGGGAGGCTGGGGTTAGGGCTAGAGGTAAAGGTATACCTCAATAAGGATTAAAGGAGCCGTAGGTCGGCCTTAACTATCCCCTATCTTGTCCTTACACATAGACTTGCGACCACAGTATAGTCCCTCGTATATTCCCTAACAGGAACCTATGCCCATAATTTTCATGGGAACTATCGTCGCAGCTCACATGAAAAAGGCAACGGAGAATGAAGCAGAAGCTGGGTTTGCATGGATCCTTTGGGGGGTGTGATGTACGGGCCTGAATAATCAGAATAGTACGGAAATGGAAGTTCAGCCCGGGGGGCTAAGATCCTGGGAGTCTATGTAAAGGTTTTTCTCTTGTATGGCTAATTTTTCAGGAGGTTGGGGTCTATGGCCCTTTAAGGGGTTTAGTGTGAAAGGGTTTGGGGTTTAATTAGTGTTATGGCATGGCCCGTGGCATTCGGGCACTTGCAGGGAGCACAAAGTGCACCAGGGGACCTCAGGTATTGTGGGAAATCTGAGGTGAGTTGTCGTACTGTGTGGGTTTCAAAAGAGCCTATGCGCTTACTTAATTATAAACCCTGGTCCTTCATCTTCCGTTTGTGACAGCATCAACAACCCCCCTCCCCGGCCCCTTTGCCAGATGTTTAGCCGCCTGTATGAGGTGTTTTGAGGTAGAGGCAATTAAGGACCTTTACATCACTACATGTAAAGAAGAGCAAGCTTATGGCCAGGTTTCAAGCATGCATTTGAAGCATTGCTGCCAAAGAAATATCAGCGTTTTTGTGCACCCGGGTCAGGTAATCCCCTCCCCGCCAGTATTACACCCTATAACATTCGAGGTATACTATAATGCAAAAGGAACAGGTGATATAGTTGGGGGAGGGTTTGAGTTTTCGATTGTGGCATGCTATAACACATAAGGAAGATGTGATATTAGGGTGTCGGGGAAGGTTTCAATAGGGATTTACAGAGAGTCCCAATCGCCCACACTCCCGAAGTTGTCTGGTTATCTTCCATGTGCTCAAACATACACCCACATGAACTCAGATGGATAGTGCATTGACAGTGGGAAGCTCACACATGGTAGTTTTCTCGTATAGCAGCCCATGATTGCAAAGGATGTCTCACTTGATGTCAGAGTGAGGCCCGAATGCTGACAATCTTCGAAGGGCTTTGGGTTTAGTCCCTAGAATCTGCTCAACTTGCAAATTAAGCCTGCTCGCCATGAAGGAATGGTTGTTCAGCATGTAGGCTACTGGCGATAAGCACCCCGTTCACACTTCAGGCCCCGCTGTCTCTCACCGCTGCCTCTCCTTCAGCTATGAACTCAAGCCTTGCATGCGTACTTCTACATCCGAAGCTGTAAGTCCTTGAAACCTTGTTTCTCCGCGCGACTTCAGAACCTCCCTATGAGCCCCTCAAGGCGTTATTCGCCACCGCGGAAATCACCTTTCCCCACCCCTCAATGATGAATATTCCCGATATGTTATAGTGTACTATGACGCCGCATTGGGAATATCCTGGGTTGTTGTTAAGGAAGTTAGTTTAAATTACTATATCCGTGAAACCATATGAACTACTATATACCCATTAAGGTAACTTAACTTTAAATTCCTCAACAGCAACCCAGAATTCGTAAGCCCAGGCCTTACGATCATGTCCGGTACTGGGAAACGATGGTGGCCTGTGGCCTCTTCGACTTGGCCAAGGTAGCACCATACGCCGGGCTGGAGAAGTGATATGTACATTTGCATGAACACATACCCATATACATGTGTATATGTAAATATATACGTATATAAACATATGTATAGATATATACATATACTAGATGTATATATATATATATACACCTATATATACATGCGTATATATATATACATATAGATTCATTCCTGTAGGTATATGTACTTGGATTCAGTCTGGGGATAGATGGGATTCTCGAGGCACAGTGCAGCGAACACACGCGGAATCAAAGCCTAAAGTGTCTCTCTGGGTATTCTATAGCGGCAGATCCGCAAGCATTACGCATGGCAATCATGGCGCTTCACCTTCAGAAGGACGTGCGGCAAAGCAAATAGGCCTTGTGGCATGGTATCTGTGAGCGTAGGAATTATGTGGGCCTTCGTTGGCATTTAGGCGGATTTCTCCGCATCAAGGTCTGCAGGCTTGGCGGGGTCCAGGTGGCTATAATAAGGATCATAATATTTAGGATTTATGTTGGGGTCCCCCCAATTCATGGAAACTACCGTCTATACTTGGTCCCCAAAGTATTGATGTGAGAACAATTTGGGTCCTAAGTATGTACTGTATGTCTAAGTGGACCCCTTGGAAATTAGACGATAGGGAAAAGGGTCATGGCAAGACCAGTCGGGAAGGATCAGATCTCATGCAGGAAGATCGGAGAAAGTCCGCAAAGAAAATTCAGGCCCTTCAGCGTACATACAGGGTCTATAGTAGATATTTAAGGATCTCAGGCTTCAGGGTCCATACTAGGGGCCCATGGTTTCAACCTTCGGCAATTGCTGCAGAGCCCCAGAACATCCTTAGCATCCTGGCGTCCCGAAGGACATCCTGTCTTGCAAGCCCCCCTATCCCAAACACGATGGTACAAGATCTTATAAGATATGGTAGTGTCCCTAAGTAAGGGGACCCCAATAGAGACCCCAATATACTATAGTCCTTAATATAGGGTCCCTAAATTTGGGAAACCCCAATATAGAACATTATGGCCCAGGTTCCTTGGAGAATTAAGGTACGTGTATATCTTATCCCAAATAGAGTCTTAGGTTTCTGCGAGTTGTGATCTAATGTTATTTGGGATGGACCTCAAAATCACATGGCTAGGTATTCGGGCATTAGATTCGGTTGCTGCTCAGGGACTTAGACTGAGATACTAGAATAAGGAGAGTAGTTACTATTGACTGTTATTATGGTAACTGAATTTAAGTTCCTGAACCCTTCACCCCAAGCCCTAGATCCTGAACCTCAAACCCTAAACCCCAATCCCTAAACCCCAACCCCTTGCGGTCAGGATGAAGCGTCCCAAAACGTGTTCATCTCAGAATATTCCCTGGAGGGTCAGGGACACTTAGTAGGTCGGTTAATAACAAGGGTAATTGGGGTTACTATATGGTTTATAGGGGTCATGAAGTAAAGTGACTAAGTCCCCCTGACCCTCCAAGTATGCCTTTTCTGGGACTTCTGGCGTCTCCTACAAGGGTGGAGGGGTTTCTGGTTTGGACCTACTTTGCGCAGCTTGTAGTGAGAAAACTTATGCAGCATTTTTTCCTAGCTCTGCGCATCCAAGTACAAAAGAGTCATGTGCTTCCCCAAAACATGTACTAGAAATCAGTGCCCAAATCCTCAGTACATGTTTCCCCCCTAGCAGGCTTCTGAACCATCGAGGTGTCGGGGTTCTTGGAAGGTGAGCTGAGGGAGTAGTTGTAACTATGATCGGGTACATAGGTCGGTGAGTTTGTTCCTATTTCATGTCGCGAAGGGTCATACGTCTGCTTCGCGGTCTGCATCATATTTGGGTAGATGTCCAGGTGCTCTTGGGCAGTTTTCTGTGACGTCTCGTAGGTTGGCAAATACGTTTGGGTTGTTCTGCATGTTGCTGCCTTGGCCAGACGAAGGATACAGAGGAAGCACGTAGCACTTGAGAGGGATATGATTTACCTAGACCCTCCTCCTACCCTCTATTAGGGCCTAAGTACCCACTATTAGGGAACATATATCCCCAATTAAGCGTACAAGGAAGGTCCTGGTAATTTGGGGGGCATGCTTCGAAATTCGCTCCTAGAGTCCAGACAAGAAGTTGGATCCTTGCCTGCAATGAGAAAGCTTACGTTCTAACGAAGAAGAATGAATGATGATATTCTTTCAAAGGAGGGTGGTAAATACTGAGGGTTTCCCCAATGAAGTTTGGGAAAGTTGTTTAGGGGGATCCTGGAGGAATTCAAAAGGCAGGACTCTTCAGTTCCCAGTTCAGAAGTTCAGAGCAAGACGCTACTCCCTCTCTGCCTTGTTAGTATTCCGTACAGGACAAAAGGTCGCTCTATTCCATACCCTTTTTATAATGCCGTTTGGCCAAAAGGTCGTTTAAATCCGAACCACGCCCTAAACTCCAAACCCCTAAACTTGAATATCGACTACCCGACAGTATCCCCACAATCTGAAGACAAAACGTCTGTTGGGGTGAGGGATTGTATCAACGAGCCTACGCACTGTGAGAGATGAAATTAGTATTTATCATGTGGTAGAAGTAGCATGTACTATGACTATCTTAAAGATATTATGACTATCTCAAAGATACCATAAGGTGCATATGCTTCACTGTTGCGGCAGAAGTCGTCGCAGTCGCGTTGTTCAGTGATGGTACTCACACGAGCAGAAAATCCTTTTCCAGTTAGTCCATAAATAGTACCTACATTGGGCCATTCGGAGCCCTAAGCCCTAAACGTTTAAATAGTACCTACATTGGGCTATTTGGAGCCCTACATTTACTGTATCGCAAGGCCTCATCCAACCGGGCTCCGCAAGTGCCCCGAGTTTCAGGCTGCGCTTGGGACTGGAGTTTGTCTTAGAGATGCAATCTGTTCAGTATAAATATGTACATCTATGTATATGTATGTATGTATGTATGCATGCATACATGCATGTATGTATGTATGTATGTATGTATGTTTGTTTGTTTGTTTGTTTGTATGTATATATGTTTGTATGTTTGCATGTTGGTATGTTTGTATGTCTGTATGTTTGTATGTATATATGT
>CAJNIZ010043363.1:14177-30193 GCA_905231905.1 Symbiodinium pilosum
ATGCATGCATGTATGCATGTATGCATGTATGCATGTATGCATGTATGCATGTATGCATGTATGTGCATGTATGTGCATGTATGTATGTATGTATGTATGTATGTATGTATGTATATGTGCATGTGTATGTAGATGCATTTCCAAACAACGTAGAGTTCGTGTTGTGGGGACTTTTGGGGACTGTGGGGCTTGGGGCTTCATATGACGAGAGGCTTCAGGCGAAGGTATCTTCGTAATACATTGGCATGTCTCGTGATTAGGGTGTCTTCCGGTAAAGCCGATACTGGGACCCCATGGCGATAGTTGGGGTGGTAAATGAAAGTAGCCCTTTTGCGTCTTGAAATGCAGTCACAGGAACAGTTGATGCGGGATTCTGGTCCAGGGTTTAGGGCGATCTTGTTTCGGGGATGATGTGCCTAAGGGAGGATTTAAGTAGTGATGACAAATTCGTGCTTTGTTCACTCGGTGGCAATGGAATCATAGGCTTGGCTGTCCGTTATGTGGTCTCCTTTCGATCAGACTCGCTCTCAGCTCACGTTCCCCCATAGGTCTTCTTTCCCTGCGATTTCTGAAGCTTCTCAGGAGGCTCTGGTTGGAGCACCCCCAGAGTGACGAAAGTGCCGCAGACCCCTCTTCATGTGGTTGCAGGTTATCCCCAGGGTTCCCGTAACAAGGTGTCCTGTGAGGGGACCCCGGTTCCAAATGCAGGACTATCAAATTCATGATCCTGCGTTGGGTACCCTAAATAGGTAATCCATGCAAGAGGAATAGGTCATGTAGGCATAACAGTATTATTCAGAGAAACCACAGCAACAACAATAGACAACAAACAGCCATAATGTTAATCATGTTGCTTGATTTGTTGTGGTCATGGGGCCCTAATCCCTAAACCCTTAAACCCTTATAAACCCTTAACCCCAAACCCTAAACCCTGAACCCTGGGTATCTGACACCTGCATCCTACTTCCAGGGGCATCTGGCCAGGACCGGCAGTGCTAATCCAGCAGCATCTAGTAACAGCAACACCCGGCATTCTCGTAAACAAAGAAATGGGGGTTTCCCAAAATTAGGGGAACCTTTTGGGGGTCCCTATAATAAGGACTATAGTATTTTGGGGTCTCTATTGGGGTCCCCTTGTTTTGGGAAACTACCAAATAGAAAGCCCATTATTCTGCACACTTGTGTGGGTTCAGGACCCTAAACCCTCAAAACAAAACCCTAGCCTGAATAGATGCCAATTATGGTCCTAGATTCCTGGCATCCTCCTGGTATAGGGTACGTCAAGTCGAAGACCAAACCCTAGTGCGTTAAGCAGTGAGGAATTAGGCAGCAGCACTCTCTGCGCCTCACTTAGCTTTGCAGCTGTTGGCAGCAAGCAGCCCGCCCACAACAAAGTCGCTTGCTGTTCTTATGTATTCCAGCCTTTTCCCCTTAATCATGGATATTCCTAGTAGAGTACTAATATCGTAGGGTGAACATTCAGTATTTGTGGTGGTGCAGGTTATTGTGAGCTGGGGTGAATACCAAGAGGCTGTACTGTATTTCCTTGACATGCTCGACTCATAAGTGTGGCAAACTCGAAACCCCACACCCAACGTTGGAGCAGAAGCCCTAAACCCTGAACACCTTCTTTCCAGTGTCGAGGCTGTCGAATGGCATGTAGCGACATCTGGAGACATTACCCCTGTAACGGAGAATACAACCAGATGGAAGAGTAAGTGGACATCTAGATAGAAGCTACTTCGGGCTTTTGGGCTCTTTCCTGGAAAGGGGCGCCAGGATCTGCAATGTTAACCCTGGGGTGAGAATGTCGCAGCCAGCTAGGCGGTCAGCGCGTGCGCGTTGGCATTGCTCGTGCCATCTACGGTCGGCCGGAGCTTGTTCTCTTGGTGCCGCTGGCAAGGTTCTGAAGCAAGAAACTCAGAAGGCCCCTTAGCTTACTGGAGCTTCGTAGGCAATACGGGAATAGAAGTTGCAAGGATGATACAGAGATAGCATTCCCTTATGTCACACTAAGAGCCAGCAAGTGAACCCCAAAGCCTAAACCACACCTATATGGGACATTTCTTCAGCCTCAAAGTAGCAAGTTTGGGGCCCAGAATTTGACTATACTGGTAGCTGGCCACTGTGGGAGTAGCATGGCAACAGGCTGAAGGCAACCTGGGCGGGTTTAGAGTTTGGGGTTCAGAGTTCTGAGAATACTGTAATTGTTTGGGGCTTAGGGTTAGCAATCATGAAAGAGCTTGCAATTCCTTCGTGCTGGCATCAAGCACCTCCCCCACGCTAATATCAAACATTGTTCCCCTATATAAGGTCTCGTTTGAGGAATGTTTAATTTCTAGGCTCGAGTGGTGTTTCATATTATCCCTAAACCCTGAACCCTAAGTAATGGTGTAATAGCCTCCATTTACTTCTCCATTCCGCTATAAACTCCTCTCTGGTCTGAAAGGGTTGCTTGTTTAAATATTAGCTGCAACATGGCCAGGATGACCCTTTTGCCAGCCTCGATCCGCAAACATGCTGGGAGCTTACCAGCGGTCCCAACATTGTAGTGTCCGGATATAGGGGGTTCATATAGATCACAGTACTTTATAATCCTTATCTGGTATGGTATATGTTCGTCAAGGTTTTTGCTCCGATCTATTTTTAGTCAGCATGGCTAAAGGACGAAATGCAAAGCCCAATTCTAATCAGTCTGTGTTTAGTTTAGGGTTTAGGTTTTGGGGCTTAGGGTTCAGTGTTTATGGTTTCGGAGTGAGAGCAAGTGTGCTTTCCCGACTTCCGGAGAAACACTCCGGCCTCGTTTCGCACCAGCAGAGACTGTCAACCGGGGTCCAGGATGCACCCAGCAACCCCAACCGCTGCACTCTAAACCCTAATGCCAGTTCCAAAATTAGCCGAACCTTTTGGGGGGTTCCTATAGTAAGGGTTATAGTAGTTTGGGGCGTATATTGGGGTCCCCAAATTTCGGGACAACGACCATATCCCAAACCCAAACTGCTGTATCCAGGTGGCCTTATTTGGCACGAGGCTATCCGAGGCAAGGCTCCCTGGGGGCTCCTGGGATAGTTTCCCTAAATCATAAAGGGGGTTGTATAGGGGTCATATAGGGGACTACTATAGGGGTTATTATGGGGGATACTAGGAGTTTAGACAATGGGTCAAATTGGCATTTTTAGGGTTTAGGGTTTAGGGCTTAGAGATTTGTAAGCAAGAGTTTTCATTTGGGTCTGATTCTCATCCAGGAGTTGCTTCTGGCATTTTTTGGGCGGAGCGTTTGCACTGCTTCGCAGAAATTGCAGGGGATGGCAAGAGTAGGTTGTGAAAGCAATTGGCCCCTCTTGGACTTATAATTATTTCAGCTTGCTGGGCCCTAAGTATCCGAAAGGCCCTAGGGTTGAAATTTGTACGGTAAGAGTTTCGGGACAGTACACAGTATGCAGGGTCATGCAGAATTTCGTTCATAACGGTTCATGGAGAAAGCCCTGCATCTCAAATTTCAATGTGCCGAGATGTTGCCTGGAGTTTAGGGTTTAAGGGTTTAGGGGTTGGGGGTTTAAGATTTAGGGGTTTAGGTCTAGGTTTTAGGGGTTTAGGGTTGAGGGGTTTAGGGGTTTAGGGTTCAGGGGTTTAGGGTTTAGGGTATGTATATAAGGTCATGCGATACGTTGACCATCAGCAGACGGACACACCTTTGGACCCTCATACGAGTCACATGTGTCCTGACGGCTTTTACACACAATACTGAGTGTAGCTTCTCAAAGAAAACCCTTACCTTTTCCAAAGGGACGACTCTGGGTTCTTCTAGGATCCTTAAGGCACCTCCCATTGAAGAATTTACCCAAATGTTGAATTTAGTCTGGGCCTGTGGGACCCACCTGATTGGACCAGCTGCTTGACATTCAGGTCTTTGGGTTTATGGAATGTCCACCAAAAGGAGTCTACGTCTTTGGTGGCACGATATGGAACGTTAATTATGGGGAATCAATCATCATATGGTAGTTTCCGTAAACAGGGCCATACATGGAGACCCTGTACAAGCATGCATGAATTTTGGAATCTCCTATACACATATATATATATATTTATTTGTTTATCTATTTATTTATTTATTTAAATGCATATATATATATATGTATATATATATATATCGAGCCTGGGCAGGACTGCTGCATCACAGTGCTGTGGTTTTCACGGCAACTTCTGCCCAGCTTGCACGTGCCGCACAGCTGCAGAGCGTGGGCGTTTGCCAAAGTAAGGGCCCCCACCACAAGGATCCCCAACATGTCTCCGGCAGTTGCAACACCAGCCAGTTTTGAGTGTGGGGTGATGCTGTTGATCTACTTGCACGTGAGTTGCAATGCGCGTGACGTAGATTGAGGGGTGGCAGGGCTTGCAGGGTTCAGGCTAATCAGGATCTGAAGTGGCCCAGAACGTTTGCAAAGGGGTACTTCGACCTCCCGCATGCCCATCATGACAGTAGCCTTTATACCCATCATTGGGTTGGGGTAAAAGGCCAATATTAGGAGAACCTGGGAGGTCTATAGTTGTTTTGGCTTTTACTTGGAGGCCACGTATCTTGACTAAAGGAACTACTTGTAACTAGGATTATAGCCGTACTCGTAATCCTTCTAGCTGGACTTAGGTAGGCTGCCCCAGTTATACATAGGGTTATAAGCCCAACCATAAGTACTTTACAAAGTCCCATGAGCCTTCAAGTATGCCTACATGTACCCTTTGGGCAGTTGTTTTCGCTTTTATGGATGTCGATGGGGTCATTCCCCCTCTCCAGAACTGTCCTGGAAGGGGTTTCGCTAAGGGGTTATTATCCGTCCTATTTCCCCTTGTGGTTTCTATTGATGACCTAAACCCTAAACCCCTAACCCTCAACCCTAAAACCTAAGCCCTAACCCCCTAAACCCTAAACCCTAGACCCTGGCTAAGTTCTGAAGCGTTGGCTGTGCGTCGCCTGGAACTGAGGCTGCTGACTTGGTGCTCGTCCTGGAGGCAGGGGGTCTAGGGTTGAGGGTATAGGGTTTGAGGGTTTGGGGTGTAGCGGTTTAGGAATTAGGAAAATGGGGCTTTGGGATTAGGATTTCGATTTTAGGACTTCGGGTCAAGGGTTTAGGGCTTTGCATTTAGGACATACGGTTATATATCGGGATGAGAACCTAGGAAGTAGGGTTCTGAATTTAGAGTCCAGGCCTCAGGGTTTCAGGCTTAAGGACTTTTATTTGTTGGACTTGGGGCTTCGGGCTTTGAATTCAGGATTTCGGTGGGGTTTGCGGCTAAGGGTTCTGGAACCCTAAACCCTAAACCGAGGGGCCGTTGAGCGGCCGTTGGGCCTCTGGTCTGCAGGGATTTAGTGCCTCCTGGCGGCTGTACTGGGAAAATTTAGTTGGGACATACTGGGCATGATCAACAGACTTTAGAATGCTCGAATAAGGTCAGGCCTATCATTACCCTGCGTAGCCTAGTCTCGCACCAACCATTGTGGGCTGACTGCAGAGTGCCATGACATTGTGTCCGGGCTTCGAGGCATAATCATTTATTGCATGCAACTGGCCACTTTAAAGACATGCGGTTGTGACCTGTGTCGATGCCCAAATCCACAGTGAATCTTCCTCCTGATATATTGGAACCTTTTTTTCCATTGCAATCCATTCCCAAGTGCTTTCGCAGGCGTTGATGCTCAACTTGGCTGTGGCAACGCATTAGATCACTGACATATTGGCACATGTAGTACAAGCCCGGCAATCATGCCTGCATCATTCCCTGGGAACGCTGCCAGAGATTCAATTTCTATAGATCATCACACTTTTCTTAGTTTTGGCCAGGAGGCGGCACAGCCTTGCTACTTGCAAACTCGTGTAACTCAAGCAGGAAGGTCCTTATACGCCTCAGTTTGCAGCCTACGGTGTCTATGGTAGTAGTGCACTAACCCTTGATCCAGCTAAGGGCATGAGCAGGTTCGTGAGACTACAGAGGCTTACCTGGCCCTTTGGCCTCCTTGACTCTTTTCAAGGTTTGCGGGCCAATCATATAGTAGTTTTCATTTACTTTTCCATTATCCTTATATAACCCCAACATATTATAGTAGTTTCCATTTTCTTTTCCAGTATCAATGTGCAGTCTCAGCATTATCCCAATGGAAGGCTACTGTAACCAACAAGGAGTAAGACTGCATGGTCTCAAATCCTGCATACCCTCCAAACCTGATCAGCAGAATTGGCACAACTTACGCAGCTTCTTAAGAAGAGCTGGACAAAGCATACCACTTGCTCTGCAGTGTGGCCGAATGCCGGCAGAATGGACTTCGACAGCCCATCCGCGTCTCGCGCCTCTCGTGGCTCCCACAATGAGCGCCTTCCTGCCGCATCGCCGGCGTTCCTCCCACTCAGGAGGACTCCATGGTTCTAGAGTTTACTTAGACCCCCCCAAATGCCCATAATGATAGCCTTTTGCAGGTTCCTACCCAAGCCAGAAAGCAGGAAGCAGAGGTAGCCCAAATCCGGTTAGAGTTAGTTGTGTCTGAAGTTGTCCCTGGGAGTTTCCTGAAAATGTATTCTTAATTTCTGTTATCTAGAATCCTACTAACCCGCTGGACT
Source organism: Symbiodinium pilosum (assembly GCA_905231905.1). Classification (NCBI taxonomy): domain Eukaryota; class Dinophyceae; order Suessiales; family Symbiodiniaceae; genus Symbiodinium; species Symbiodinium pilosum. The sequence goes on from CAJNIZ010043363.1 coordinate 20,786, forward strand.
GCTTTAAAATTTCTACCCAGTGTCTAGAAAACTGTAGAGGTCCTTCTTATTGTAATTATAACCTGCAGATATGAGCCCTCCTGAACCTCAAGGTACTTGCCTCAGGATAGACATAGGGATTTACACTGGGAACGCGTGTATCTTAACATTACATGAGAGGTGTAAGGCATTACTAAGCTGAGTTAGCCTGGGGGGTTAGATAGGCATCATTTTGAGGACTCTTCACACTTTAATCAGTCAAATGGTTCATGGTCATTAGCACGGATAGTGTCGTTTGCGGACCCCTTTCTAAACTGGATCTTCAAGGGTTAGAACCACCATACAGAGAGCCAACTGCTGACCACCCTTTGAATGCTGCCTCGCACCAATGGCCTCAGGCCCCAAATCTCCAAATTCCAAGGCGTCTACTCATCGCGAAGCCACGTGCTGGACAGGCGCAGAGACATAGAGGCATTTGGATATAGGGGTCTAGATGTAGTTGTAGGACTTCCACAAGGAAGTCTTTCTTGGAAGCGCTACACGAAGGATGATGGCATTTGTTACTAGATGAAGGGGACAGCTTCATTTGAAGGATGAGAGGTTCACGTTTTAGCAGGGAGTGTCTGTCGTCTAGCTGCGTTATTGTGCTAGCCTTCGCGTTGCGCATTCTGCTTCCTTTCTATCTGCGCGAGAGTTCTGAGCTGTCAAGTCACAATCTGTATTGTCAGCTCAGCAAAAGTGAGTGGTCTCAAAGGGGACCTTTCTTGGTCGTTCTTGAGTGTCTCCGCATTCTACGAAACTCAGATTGGAGGTACGTTGGTACGTGTAAACGCGGTTATGAGAAGGGGTTTTTGGATATACCGATATAGCCTTGTTGTAAGCCTTTGCGGGGCAGATATGATTCGGGTTCTCATGCATCCCACCCATGGTTCGCAGTAAGCCCTAAACCCTTAAACCCTAAATCCCCTATAAAGCCTGGATAAACCCTACTCCCAAAGCCCTATAGATGCTACCCATAAATTCCACACATGCCCTCGTGCAGCAATAGAACCGTCCCATGAAACCTTGGGAACTCTAAGCCCTAAACTTACGGGGACCTAGTACGGAATAAAGGAACATGGTACATGGGGAATATTATTCCCTATTTAAGAACCAGTAGGTAGATCCTAAACCTTAAACCCTAAACCCTCAACCTTAAACCCTAAACCCTAAACCCTAAACCTTAAACCCTCTTCCCAAGCAAGGAACGTGGAGGAGTCCTCGAGCGAGTCAGAGGCTCTTGCTACGAAGACCTCGCGCTGCGCCAACTGCGGGCATCTGTTTCTTTCCCTGAGGTTATATATAGGGTTTAGGGTTTAGGGTTTAAGGTTTAGGGTTTAGGGTTTAGGATAGGTACCCTATGGGGTAATATTGGGGTTATGTAGGGATAATGGAAAAGAAAATGGAAACTACTATTAAGAGGGACTATAGTTCTACCTTCAGTACTGCTCCCACTCATGAACAGTTGGATAACATTTGTCATATGACAGTATAGAGCCCTGAATATGAGCCTATTATAGATTGTTAATGGGTGGGGTAGGACCCAAGTTCTATCTTAGAAGTTCTCAGGCCATTTATGGGTTACATAGTCGTTGTTGATACCCACCATGGACCTCCAAGTGGTGGAGGACTGGGCTTAGGAGTTCACGCCCGGGAGGTCTGACTCGCAGTTAGGAGCAGTTGTTGTTTGGAGAGATTCCTCTTTCGCTGCCTGGCAGAGGCCCAATGCATGTGAGGCCCAGCGTGTTTGTAGCGTAAAACCCCATGTCCCCCAGCACTGCAGCATCTACTTGTCCGGGCTGCCCTGAAGGAACTTGAAGTAAGTTACCATGATGCAGATATGCAGTAAAGTAATACGGTCCCTAACTATGATAACATAATTCAGTTTTCTTGACAGCGGCCCAGCTGTAGGCTGAAGGGTCCATGTAGCTATGTGGTATATACTTTGCCCTTGAAGTAGGTATATGGGAACCCCTTTGGGCCCTAAGTATATACCATATACCTACATGGACCCTTGGGGTAGGCTGATGGATCTCATGTTCTGCCGCAACTGCGGGCAGCGACGTGCGGGTGGCTTGGACATGGCGGCTGCCTTTGATGCCGTACGAGATGCCATCCAGGAGGCGCAGGGAAAGGGTATACTTCCCCTTAAGTAGATAGAATATAGGGGTTATATAGAGGTTATATAGGGATAATGGAAAAGAAAATGGAAACTACTATTTAGGGTTTAGGGTTTAGGGTATAGTCCCCCTTCAGTAGACAGAATATGGGGTATATGAGGGTCTTCTCATAATCTACCCAAAGCCATATTCTATCTACCTACGGGAGACTATAGGTCTAGGGTTTTGTGTTAGGGTTTAGGGATTCAGGGTTAGGTTGGTTATGGGTTCTGAGGCGTTAAGGGTTTTGCCTTTTTGGGAATGGATTGATTTATCTCAAAAGCCTGTCTTGGGGTAGTTACCGAAGGTTCGGCGGTCGAATCCCGGATTGGTCTATCTTGAATGTCGCGACTTCCAAGCCCAATGACCGATAACCTTTTACATCCAAAATCCTAGTTAGACCAAAGGTCCAGGTGCTTGTCGAGTCTACATAGCAGATGATGGGGCTTCAATGCAGCAATGTAGGAACAAGACCTTACCATGTGTGGCCCGCTAACCTTGTGCCAGTGGATGAGCTCAAACGGGGGGTACCCACTTGGGAAAATTGAAAGTCCTGCATAAACCTACACATCCTATAGCACCATAATGCCCAAGGCTTTTGTACATAGAGCCATGTTGTGCCCTAAACCTATAAACGCTAAACACTTGAAACTTGCCCTGCGAGGAGAAGACTCGCGAGCCATGCTCTCAGCCACAGGTCGTCCTACACTCTCTGGAAGCAGTTGCCACTGTGGTACAGGACATGCTGCAGGTGATCTTCAGATTGTCAAACCCTGAGGGTCCAAGTACCTAATGATCATATACTTACCCAAAACCTATACTATAATGACTATTACCCAAAACCTGAGTAACTAATTATTGGGTACATGGACCCTTATAGCGGAAATTGTTCGGGGATGAGGGTGTAGAATTTGGGGGACATTCCTGGGTAGGCCCCTGGGGTATTAATATTTTCCCGAATTGCTTTAATAGGGAACCCTATATACTAATATTTTTCAGAAGGTCTTAGGGGCCAACCCAGATTCTTGTTCTGAATAGACTTCAGAGATGGGGGTAGGGGCAGATGGGCCCACTTCAACAACTGAGCGAAGTTTGAAGTCCCATACTTCGTAAGAGGTATGTAGTACTCCTGGTCCCGAAATATGAGCCCGTGAACCCTGTCTTCCAATAGAATAGCATCACCTATTTTCTTATTACTAGGACCAGGTTATGCAAGGACTCTCCTGGTCCTTTTTCTTGGGGTTCGAGACCCTTGAGAAAATGATTTAACAAATTATGCTAACGCTTGACCCCTGAATCCTATGCAGCTAGCCCCATCTCCTGAGTCCTTCATCTTAAAGCCAGAACCTTGCATGATAAGTCCGTTATATTAATCCCACATAGCCCTAAACCCTACACTTCATGAAAGACCCCCTCAGGTGAAATATGGGCTTGTCTTGGATGAAGTGGATCTTCTCGGTAAGCTGCGGCATCACTGCAACGGCTCCACACCGGAGGAGGTTGTGTCCTTGTTCAACTCGCAGGTCGGGGGTAGCTGAAGCTGTTGAATTTCCTCTTGGCGGTTCAGGGTGGGCCTGTGCATCCATTATGTTTGGGATCTCGTGCGTGTCTTCTTTGCTCCAACTTGGGGATCCCAGTTTGAGGTTAGGTTAATCAGGGCTTAGGCTTAGGCCGTGGGTCCTTAGAGCATATGAAGAGGCAGAGTTTCAATGTTGCACGATCCCAGTCATCCCCACCCTTGACCTACTTCCTAAGGCCCCTTGACTCTCCAAGTAAAAAACACCTCAATATAACCCCAAGATAACCCCAAGATAACCCCAAGACCCCAAGATAACCCCAACATAACCCCAACATAACCCCAAGATTACCCCAACATAACCCCACGGTCACTCCTCAGAGGTCGACCTCCATTTCCGGACGCGTGGCTGCCAGCGGCTGCTGGCACTGAAGTTGGACTGGAAGCCGGCGGACTTCTCCCAGCTCCTCGCGAAGGCTGTAAGCTTACATGGGGTTATATTGGGATAATGGAAAAGAAAATGGAAAGTACCATAATGGGTAATATAGGGGTTATAGGGTATATATTGGGGTTATATTGGGATTGTGGAAAAGAGAATGGAAACTACTAGTTAGGGTTTAGGGTCCAGGGTTTCCAGCTTGTTGCATCCCCCCCAGAAGCCTTCAAGTGAGCTATAGTCTAAACTCCGAGTATTCCTCTTAATAACCCCTATGCTACTGCACATATAATCACCAACAAAACCCCCTTTAAGGAGTTTTGACTATAGCTCACATGGTTATCTCCTAAACGATGTTGTTTTTGTATGGGAGTTTGGGTACTGGGAGTCCCTTTAATATAGATTTCACTATAAACCAGCGTCTATATTGGCATTTATTTTAGGTTCAACCACAATCCCCTATGGACAAATCCAAGTCTTGAGACACAACCCTAAACCCTAAACCCTAAACCCCCCCTAAATCAAAAGCCTGGGAGTTGCTGAGACTATTCCAACATGATGCAAAATAGGGCTCCTCATAATCTCCTCTGTCCCTGTATGTGCTTCAGTCCACATGCATCCCGCCATTTTGGGAATACCACTATGGGGTTGATGATGATGATGATGCTGATGATGATGATGATGATGACGATGATGATGATGATGAAGATGACGGTCTTGACCATGATCCCAAAGGTGCGTGCGATGCCGGGCACCGCTTCGGGCGTCGCAGTGGCTCCTAGATCTGCGTTTGGTAGCACTCATTTTGCATATCTCAACAGAGGCGCTAGGCGCTTGCTATGACTTTTCAACCCACGAAAGAACGTATCTAAGCTGTATTTCATTACAGCATAGCGTGATGAAATCCTTTTCCGCTACGCTGTTACCAGGAACCGCCTGATTTTTGCGATCAATCTCCCGGAGAATGCCCGCAATGTACTCCCTCGACATGCCTTGCTTCAGTGCAAAATCTTCCGCCCAAATCCTGAAGCCCTCTGAACTCTCATCCCACACCTGGAGCACAGCACCTTTAAATCCTAAACCTTACCTCCCCCGAAAGGTGGCATGTTCACATGCACCCCTCCAACCTGAGATCCAAAGAAGTCCATAGCAACCTGTAAGCCCATCCCCCAATCCCAATACACCCTAACCCCTAAGGGTGTATGGTTTAGGGTTCAGGCTTTTGGGGTATATTGGGGTTGTTTAGGGATAATGGGACAGAAAATGGAGATTACTATTTAGGGTTTAGGGGTCCAAGTGCCCAACAACCATAATATACTTGCCTGAAACCTGTATTACAATCATTGCTACCCCAATCCCAAATACCCAAGAATTGGCAATTTGGACAAAACGCCTATATCAACCTGATTTCCATGTTGTGTTCCATTTTCTTTCCCACTTGATCCTCCATTCTTGGGGTAGTATCCCTAAGCCCTAAACCTGAGGTGTTGCCAACAAGCCTAAACCTTAATTGGATATTCGCACGCTCAGGGTGAGATAAGAGCTATAGTCTAAAATCCAAGTATCCCCTTCAATAACTCCTATATTATTCTCCTATAGAACCCCCTATATAACCATCCTCTAAAAAAGTTTAGACCCTAAACCCTAAGTCTTAGACCCTAAACCCTACACCCTATAAAATCCCCTATATAACCCCCTTTTGAGGAGTGTAGACTATAGTTCCTAAGGTCCAAGAGGCGGCTGTAATTGACAGTGGAGCCCCCTGTGCTATGGCGGTCTTCAGGGAGGCTTACGGTATGCATGGCGTGCCTATGACCCTGGGATCGGCTTTAGGGCTTAGGGGTTTAGGGTTTAGGGGTTTAGGGTTAGGGGTGCAGGGTTCAGGGTTTATAAGGGTCCAGGGCTTGACTCCTTGGGATTTAGGGTATGGTAAGTATAGAATAAGTGTTGGGGAAGTATATGTATATTGAGCACTATGACCTGGGGATCGGCTTTACCGTAGTTATTATTTTTACTACTATCATTACTGTTGGTATTTCTATTATGATTATCATTACTAATAATATATTTCTATTCTTACAACTACTCTTATTATCGCTATTTACTTAAGGGTCCCGGTGCTCAAGACTTGAGGACTTGGAGATTCGGGTTATAGTAAGCATAGTATAGGGTAGTTCCCAAAAACAAAGTACCATGTTGGTACCTCTAAATATTCGGTGCCGCCAGGGGCCCATAATTTTGAGAACAACCCATAGGTTTTGGGGAAGCATATGAAGATTGAATTGAGCACTTGGACCTGTGGGTTGGGGCGTTGAGGGAACTTTGTAACAGCTGAGCTGCCTAAAGTATTGTGCAATTCCTGGGACCTAAAGAAGGTCTGGTGGTGCAGGTTTTTCCATGAACAGCATGAATAGACAAGATTGTCCATAATACAGAGTAAGGTCTTATAGCGTCTGTGCCAGGGTTGGATTCAAGCAGCAAAACCAACAAGAACCCACTTACAAGCTGCGTTGAAACTTACGGGTCCCACGTTGAGCTTTGCCAAAAGACACAATGAGGTGCCTGTGTGTTTTTGTGGCGAAGATCGATCTTCTAGTAGGTCTGGTCTTGCCTTTACATCCCAAAGCCCTGCACCAAAAAAAACAAGTCCTAAACCCTCAAGCCCTAAACCCTATCCTGAAACACCCCTACCCCCCACGTCGCTCCACCCCGTCGCCCCTCCCAACCCGGTACCAAGGACGCTCATGGGGCGTAGCGCCGGGCTCTCGCCCCTTCTGAGTTTGAACTCTCGGGACTTCCGCCAGGCCTCTTCTTGCTGGTGCTTTGGGCGAGTGAGCGAGGGAATCTATAGGTATCGTTAGGGTACTTCTGCCAAAAAACAGGGGTTATCTGCGGCATATATAGGGATAGCCAGCCAGCTTGCAGTAGCTACCCACCCAAAACTCGTCTTCTTTAAGGGCGTTCTGGGAATTTGGCGGTCTAGGGCTGTAGGGTTTAGATTTGACGTTCAGGATTTGGAGGGATGGGCGATCGTGGACTTCGTACGGTCACTATGGTCAGTGTGCTTAGGGATTTAGGGTTCAAGCCCGGAACCCTGACCCCCGTTGAACCGTCCACCACCCTACAGCCTTCACCCTTAACTTAAACCAAAGACCCTCACCTTAAACCCTGAACCCTAAAACCCTAAACCCGAAGCCCTAAACCCTATAAACCTCATCCACGCGTAGCAACTTGAGCTTTTTCACCTCGCTAGGCCGGGGTCATCGAGCCCCAGATTGTCAGTGAGCTGCGCAGCGGGCCCAGCAAAAGACCCGTGGAGCGGGCGGCCCCTCCCTGGAATCTCTCTTCAAGAGCTATGCTGGGGGTTAGGGTTGAGGGCGGGAGAGTTCAGAGTGAAGGTCTTAGGGCCCAAGTTTAGCCATTAGGGGCCTTGGAGTCAGGAGTCAGGTAGGGTTAAGGTTCAGGGCTTTTGGTTCATTAAAGGTTTGCCTTGTTGGGCAGAGAAGTGTTTTAGAACAAAAGGTGCTGACTAAAAATCGGAGTGTCCCCTCTTTGCGTGTTCCTAGAATAAACACAGGCTGTTATGTTCCTTTATCGAAGCCACCGTGTGAAGGATGGACATGGAGGTTACTAATGATAGTTCGAGATAGCGCCAAGATTTAATACTGTAAGCTGTATGTCTCGCTTGCTGTTTACGCAATTTTAGGGTTAAGGTCCTTGCCAAGTTTAAGGATACGTGAGCTTAAGCACGAAACAGGCATGCTTTTTCTCTCTGTACAGGTCTAGGTACCCATAATATGGTAGAGTCTTAGGCACCAACACTATCCTATTCACCAAAACTGGACTCTTAGGGTTGTTGTGTTGCTATCGTACGAGCAACCCAGGAGGGAGGAGTATGTCAGCGCCTCCAAGTCCCAGGAGTTTGGGATCGAAAGAGCACAAGGGATCAGGCTGTTGAGTTTAGTGAGGATTTGGGATTAGGGTTTAGGGTGTACGGCTTGTGTTTTGGAGTCTGGGGTTTAGGTGTTAGGGTTCAGGGGGTTACGGGCATTGGGATTGAGGGTTGGATGTTTCAGTAATCTAAACTAATATGGGAGCACGGAGAGGGGCCTATAGACATACTATACATACTGTCCGTATTAACAGAACTTATGTGGCTTTTCCGGCATTTTTGTGGGGAGGGCACTTCTGGGCAAATTGGGTGTGATCTTCCAAATAGTGGTTCATGCGAAGAATCTTCCAAGTTTCAAAGTGTTTGGCATGATATGGCCTGCAAAAACATGGGGCAAGACTACAAGCAACATAGGTTGGTTAGGTTGCGGGCTTGATGGCTGTGGGTTTGAGGGTGTGGGATTTGTTGGATGCATTGCTAAGGTTCGCACTCACTTTTTGTTTGTGTCGGATGAAGAATTGCGATCACGGTTTGACCGCGTGAGTTTGACTCATAGACCTCCACATATCCTGCACCCAGGATACCCTGACAGATTCTTAACCACCCTGCGGGTAGTTAGCGGCTTCTAAGTGTCACAGTATACTGTTTTCCCCTTTTGATTTAGGGCCTCCTTGTAATGTATATAAAGCTGAGTATTCGGAAAAGGGGAACCCTTATTATGAAGGGGTTACTGGGGATCGTAGTCTTGTACTTCCCTGTATGGGAAGACTTGGCTCGTGTTTGGACATTTGGGCAGCCGCACACGTAGAATCCTCACCCTCAAACTTCCCCTAGACCGTAGTCCACCAAGCTAGGACAAAAGATGTTGAAAATGACAACTTACCCCTTCACCTGTACAGCCGTGTGTTGCCCTTCAGCTTTATTGTTCGGCTTCGCACGCGCCAACCGAAGTCCCTGTCGTACACTTGCAGAAGAGATGGCTCCAAGGGCACCTGGACAACCTTCACCGCGATAGATTACAATCTTGTATGCCAAGCTGTAAAGCTTTAGCCTGAAACAGAAACATGCAAAAATAGGTGAACCCCAATATAAATCCCACTATATTATAATAATCCTGATTATGGCAACCCCCTAAAAGGGACCCCTAACCCCAAGCTGTCCTAAACCCCGAACCCTTAAACCCTGACCCTAAACCCCTGAACCTTAAACCCCTAAAACCTAAACCCCTTACCCCTAAATCCCTAAACCCCTAAATCCCCTCAACCCTCACGACTGCAATCCTGTAGCACCCGGAGGAGCTAGGTCTGATGCCGGAGGCCCCACCTGTACCCAAGCTGGACCTCTCTGAGGCGTGGTTTAGGATTTAAGGGTTTAGGGTTCAGGATTT
>CAJNIZ010043363.1:30261-46725 GCA_905231905.1 Symbiodinium pilosum
GTTCAGGATGTAGGGTTTAGGGTCAGGATTTAGGATTTGGGGTTTAGGGTTCAGGATGTAGGGTTTAGGGTTCAGAATATATTTATGGGGGTTGCTTGACTATTAGTTCTTGGTCCTTGGTAGGGAATCAGGGAAAATTAATCCCAATAGAATCCCTATATAACCTATATAATGTATTCCCTTATTGCCTACCGCGAATCCATAAGTTCAGGAGTTTCCTCTGTGAATAGCATGTGAGACATTCAAATTTCGGGCTCGAAGCTAAAGCAGGTGTAGGGGCTTGGATTTTTTGGGTGCGGGGAGAAAGGTCTTTACCACGAAGCTGCCCATGAAGTAACGAACGCAACTACAGCAGTTTAAAGATGAACTAGTGAGGACTTGAAGACTTGAAGGACTACGAACCGCCGCACAATCACATTAGGCTACAAGGCCTTGTTTGAGAACTGTTTGGTCTATGTTTGGAACTCGCTTCTGGAGGAGTTTTTTTGGGGGAAGGTAGAGGTTATAAGTTATAAGCCCACAATGACAGTGGAAATGTATAGATGTCATTACTGATCAGTTCATAGGCTACTCAGAGCAAGAATACTTCTGCAAGTTTTGGTCGTCATGGAATGCTTCTAGAGATGACAAGAAAGGACGTTGCAAACAGCAACTGAAGCAAACATGTTCACAGCTGTGTACTCGTGCAGTCGGAAAATGGCTAACAGGTGACTGCATCTCCGGCATCCACTTCTGTCTATTTGGTGATTTTCATAAACACGGGATCCCAATATAGACCCAAATCTACTATAATCCGTATTGACTCCCAAATGGTACCCCCAGTGTTCGTCAACCCCCAGTTATGTAATGAGGCATCCTACACCTGAAGCCCTGAATCCTGAATGCCATGTATCATGGGATCCTATACTATACTTCATACCCTCCGCCTTACTCCCCTCCCCCGAATACGGCCCAAGATCAACTAAGTAGGCTTTAGGATCCCGTGCATTAAGTCTCCCGGCTTCAGGAGGATTATTATACCTTGTCCAAGGTTTTAACACCCTAGACCCCAAGCCCTACACCCCCAGCCCGAAACCCTTCCTGGGCCTGAACCCCCTGAACCCTCAACCCAACACCAAAAACCCTACCTGCAACCAGTTCAAGCACAAGTTCCCAAGTGGTTATGGATCATGCCTGCAAATTGGGGGGGGTAGTCCTGTTCAATTGTAGTAGAAGAAGAAAAAACACAACCATGGCCCGGAACGGATAAACAGAGTAACGAAGAAGACACTTATTCTACATATTTCTTGGCGCGGGAGATTAGGCAATCCCTGAATACCATATATATATATGTATATTCAAACCTACATATACGTACAACCCCTATGAACCCCACATACCCACTGAGCCTTTGGGCTGTTGATTTAGTTCAGGCGCCTCGGAAAAGCAGGCGATCACCCCGAAAGAAGGATGAGCCCTGTCTTAGAGATTTAGGTTGGAGGGTTTGGCGTTTATAGATTTGTTTGTGCTCAAAGGGTTTGGAGGTTTAGGGGTTTGGGTTTTGGGGTTTTAGGCCCAGGGTTTGGGGATAAAGTTTGAGGTTAGTTAACCTTCCCTGAAGGAAGGATGACAGATGATTGTCCGCTGATTCTTGATTTTGGTGGTTGGGGTTTCTCAAATATCCTCCTTCATTTAGTAACTAACAGAATTCCACACTGCTCTTAGGCGGGTTGGCTTGAGGAGCGGATTCAGGATTTGTGGCATAGGCTTATCCCAGTCCCTAAATTCTAGCTTCAAATTACCTAAGCCTTCCCATCACCTAAACTGACATGCAAGATCGCGAGGGGCTCTATAAAGCCCACAGCCAATGTTTTTTAAAAGGGCCCTGCATGAGTTTCTGCCTTTGTTTGGGGAAGGTCCAACCCTCAGGCTCAAACTTCAACCCTACGCCCTAAAAATGGAACCCTATATCCCCATAAGTCTCTAGTTTTCATCTCATATTCCGTTCGCTTCTCTTTTTGTGCGCTATTTGACTGACAATTTCATGTACTCCCCTACCCTGAGACCCTGTAACCCTAGCGTCCATTCCTTGATTCATTCCCGAACCTTTAAGCTCTACCCCCTCAACCCTAGGGTCTAGGGTTTAAGGTTTCGTGTTTCGGGTTTAGGGTTCAGGTTTAGTGTTGAGGTTTAGGGTTTAGTGGTTTTTTCCATTTTATCGTCCACACCTTCCCTCCATACAATAATAATGGAGAATCAAATGGAAAAGAACATGGAAAATGAAATGGAAACTTGGTTACTATAGGTGTTTATGGGGATTTGGGTTTCCCCAAATTAGGGGTACCTTTTTGGGGGTCCCCATAATAAGGATTAGAATATTTTGGGGTCTATATTGGGGTCCCTTTATTTTTGGGAAACTACCAAATCAGCAAGTTAGCCCTCGGCCCTAAACCCTTCAGACCGCCATAAACCTTCAGCTTGCATTCGATGTTCCATTTACTTGTCCATGTGGCTTTCCGTTCCGTTCCCTACTACCAACCAACCAATGAACCTTAAACAGTACATTCATGCTGTTTCCCATTCTTTCTTTTCCTATGGCGTCCATATATGTATGTCTATACATACGTATAAATAGATATACATATATATATATATACATATACACACTTACACACACACACATATATATATATATGTATGTATGTATACATATATATATATATGTATACATACATACATATATACATACACACATATATCCCTACATGGTCCCTATATAAACCTTCCTTCATTCCGTTCAAGAGCCCAGGATCGGGATTTTAGCTCAGCCAACAGCAGCGCGCGGCTGACGCAATGCAGCACTGAGGCTGGCAACTGCGAAGGGTGGGCTCTGTCTGGGTTGCTGTTAAGGTACTCAGTTTAAGTTACCATAATATGGGTAAACAGTAGATAGTAAGGTTTCCTCATTAGAGCAACTTAACTTAGGATACGTAGTTTAAATTGCCAGAATATGGGTATGCTGTTTCCTCATTAGAGCAACTTAACTTAGGATCCTTAACAGCAACCAAGCTGCTTAGGCTCCAGGAATTTGGCTCTGGGATTTACGTAGGGTTCATGCCAGAATCCTCTACTTTTCTAGTCGGTTTATTGTTTAGGGTTTGGGGGGTTTAGGGTTTAGCGATTGAGCACTTTCACCTTAGCCCCTATATGCCCCTATATAAGCCCAGTTGCCATTTCATATGCCATGTTATCTTTTTCCGTTGGATTGACCGAGCTTGGAGAAATATCCCTCAACCTACAAAATTCCATGATCATCCGCATGTCGCCTTACACCAACCCCATCTAGAAAAATTGACAAGCCCTGTAGAATCCTGTATGCAACCCCTATCCATACATGTGTATATATTTACATACATACATATATATATATACACACATACACATATATATTTTTGTATACACACACCTACATATATATATATATACATAGATATGTATATATGTATATATTCCTTGTTTATTCCCTATGCAATCCCCAAACCCTAAGCCCCAAACCCAAAGGCCAGCCGCAGCCTGAGCCCGGAGAGAAGATATCAGATGCCCTTTGCCAACTTCCAGGCTGTAGGGGAGCCAGCGGATGAGATTCTTTAAGGGCTATTAGGTTGAAACTTTGGGGGGTTTAAGGGTTTTAAGGCCTAGGGTGTAGGGTTTAAGGTGAAACTTGAGGGACTTAAGGTTTCTAGGGCTTGGGGTTGTAGGGCTTAAGGTGAAACTTGGGGGGGCTTTGAGGGATTTTGGGGCTCAGGGTTTAAGGTTTACAAGGTGGGCATCAGAGTTTTGGGCTCGTGGGGTTCTGTGTGGGGACTCGGAAATTAAGCTCGGGAGGCGACAAAAGGGGCGCAGCTAATGAAATGGAAGGCTAGTATGTGTAGCAGCTGCAGCAAGAGTTTTTTCTAGGTATTTCAGTAGTGCCCTTTTGCCCCTCTTTGTGGGGTCTCCTTACTAAAGCTGAATAGTAGGAAAAAGGGTACCCTTATTAGTAATGGGTTACTGGGGAACTTAGTTTTACTGAGGTTCCAAAGCCAGAACCTTGGGCTTATTCTGTTTGTTGACAATCATGCAGAAGCAAGCGTGAGATTGCCAAATGTTCAAGATGTTGCCACGCTACGTGCTGGTGAACAAAGTCTGCTTTAGTTGCGACAGGGTGTGACGTGCGCGCACACACGAAGGCATTCAGTCATATATGCATGTTTTAGTCAAACCAGAAATATCTCCAAGGTTCAGGGGCCCCATGGGACTCTGGCAAGAGACCTGCCCTGGGGCTGTAGAACCACAGCTGGACTCCCACAACTACGGTAATAGCCTGACTCCCTCAATCTCAACGTAAGAATCCCAGCGTTGCAAGCATTGTTTTTGGAGCTTTGTCCCGAAGGAAGTTCTGACACAACACTGCTACTGGGTGGCCACGGTATCCAACCTTAATCCTGAAATACATGTTTTTGGCGTACAACTTTAGACCCAGATCCCTAAATTCAAGCTGACAAAGTTTCATAGTACTTCAAGGAACTTCGACAAAGATCTAGCCTCCCTAAACCACCCTGAAGCCCTTCATACGATTTAACTATGATTGCGGGAATGGTGATCCTTACATAAATAGGGTTTGTTCATCTTTGCATACATTTCTGCACCCTAAGCCCCGAACCGTAAACTCCAAACCCCAAAGCCTAAACCCCAAACCCCCAGACCCCTAACCCCAAACGCTAAACCCTGAACCCCAAACCTAAACCCCGAGACCCTGAACGCAAACCTTAGACCCAACAGGCGGTGGGCCCGCCGGTGGGCCTGGAGCCTCCATCTGGCCTCCGCCTTTGCCAGGACTGGGCAATTTACAGCGACCTCACCCGACCTCACCCTCAGTGGTGGTTTATGTAGGGAATAGTCTCTAAAATGGCTCTAAATTGGGAGCTTATTATTCTAAATCACCATGATTGGGATCTACAGGGACATACAAGGCCATCTGAGATTCTAAGGTTGAAGCCATGCGCCCCTAGTATGGGCCCTTCACCCTGGGATCCTTATATACGTACTAGATGCTCTATATGTACTCTAAAGGCTTCCTAGAATGCCGCTAAGAGGCCTAAGGGCCCATATTAGGGGCCCGTACCTCCTACAGAGAAGCCAGCACCAGACTGGCCCCTCAACCCTTGACCCTAAGCAAAACTTGTTGAAGGGTCTTGTGAAGCCAGAGACCTCCAATCCTGCCTAAGATTCCTTACCTTAACGCTACATTCTACTGGGCTGCTGCTCACGAAATCACACTAAGTTACCGTAACAAGGAAACCCTATCATGTACTACACACCCATATTATGGAAACGCAATTGAAGTTCCTAGCAGCAAGCCAGTCTACAATACTGAGCCCAACTTAATTTCAGTCCTCCAACAGTGGGCAGGAGGGTTAAGGGTCGGTCCTATAAGACCCAAACTTCAAACCTAATGCAAAGCTCATACCTCAAGCCCTAAATGCCTAAGGCCTAGACCCTAGATATCCTTAGATCATCTCTTTACAACCCCATATACATGAGTTTCCGTTTCATGTTCCATGTGTTGCTCCAGATCCTAACCGCAACAAAATGTATATCCGTATATTATCTCCACAGCCTTATATGTACACAAAGAACATAGCAGTCTCCGCTGCATTTGCCATGAGATTCTCCACTGATTAACCTTTATATGGTAGTTTCCCAAAATATGGGGACCCAAATATTGACCCCAAAATAGTCTAATCCTCACTATGGGTACTCCCAAGAAAGGTACCCCTAATTTCAGTCAAACCCCCATATAACCCTACAAGGATGCCAGACACACGGCGCCCTTCCAAATGGAGCCGACGGTGCTTCCGCAAGCAGCATGGCGTCTTGGCAGTCAACCCAAAACTCAAAACCCTAAATCCTGAATCCTAAACCAAGGACCCTATAACCCTGAACCCTAAACCCTGAACCCTGAACCCTGAAGCCTAAACCCTAGACCAGCATCTTGCCGGTCAGTCCGGCTGGTTTTTGCGGCCTTTTGAGGTCGAGGGTGTAGGGTTTAGGGTTGAGGGTACCTCCCAAAGACCCATTATAATAGCCTATATACTCATGACTTGGGCCTAGAGGAAATTATTATGAGTATATGAGAGGTCCAGGCAGGGTTTAAGGTCTTGCGGTTTGTGTTTGGCTGTCCTGATATTTGTTTGTAGGCGGTTTACCGATGCTGGCTTGTCACGGCAGATGTCTGAATGCGGCTTCAGGAACATCACAAGAGCCTCAACATGCACTAGCGAACCTCATTCCCTCCGCGTGTCTTGTGTGACTACGTGGAAGTTGTGTTGTGTTCCACTCAAGCGCAATGCCCAGCATTTTAGACCTAAACTACTTGTGTCTTAGCAGGGGATAACGGAAGATATTCCTTATATATTCCCTATATTAGCTCCGGTATTTCCTACTAGACCCTAGACCCCAAACCCTGAACCCTAAAATGTAACATGTTCCCTTATTCCCTGCTAACCCCCAGTAGGTTTTAGGCCGAAAAGGGCAGGTTTGGTAGCGTCCCTTAAATGGGGATTGTTTAAGGGATTACAGTCTCTTATTCCCTGCTAAGAAGCAGTAAGTTTTGGGGATGTTTACTTCGGACACCGGCTGCGTTGCCCTGTTCCAGGGAGCTCCTTGTAACATTCAACTGGGATAGTTGCTTCGTGTACTTACCTTTGGTTAGATCTGAATGAAGGAATGCAAAAGAAAATGGAAACTACTATAGCCCATACTGCAATAAGGATCCATGCCTTCATTCCAAGCTAACCAAAGGTAAGAGTAGGGGTCATGTGAGTGTTGGCTCTAAGAAGAAGACTACCAGGAAGACTGATCGTATTCCCTCCAGCTGCCTGACATCTTTTGGAGCTTCTGCCAAGACCCTGGGTCTCCTACCGTTTTTGTGATGTACCTTTTAAATATGTAGGACAGAATTCAGAAAAGGAAGGACATCCAGGGTCCAGGTGGCTCTACGGCCTGTAGGGATGGACTCTTTTGTCACGCAAGGCCGCAGACGCCGCGCCTGAGCGGCCTCACTGGCCTTACGCCGCCCACAGGCGCTAAGCTTTGCAATACAAGGGCCCGAAAGAAACGTATTCATGGCATAATTTAGCAACAAAGACTACTCGTACAAGGGACTACAAGATCATGTTTAGCTTGTTGATGCTTATACAGTTTGCAACGATCCAAGGATGACAAGGAAATCTTACTGTGAAGGTTCAGGCGCCTCTCTTCGGTCTGGAGACTGGAAACCCATTGTCGGAACCTCTCCATTTTCGACGTAGCAGAGCTGGCGGGAGCGTGTTGGCCCAAGATGCGCTTGTTTCCGCGTCTTTCCCAAGCCTAAACCCTACACCCTTACAGAACCGGACTCTCAACAGGACCATGATTTCTGAGACGTACCCATGCCATGAAACGTCTCAAAGGTTCCTGTACAAGACGTCATGCACTTGACGATGGTATTGTGAAGTGCCCAAGATCACATCTTGATAAGTCTCAGGCCACTTCTTCTACCCAAGCAAGGCTGAGGATATGCCTCTAGATGTTATGAGGCCATACCTGGGCCCCACAAGTAGGTAGACTAATTGCCTGAAACCTTTATTTAAGCCCAAAGCCATCACTTCACGTACGTTTGGGGTACTGGTAAGACCTCCGACTGTAAAGGGGACAACATGGGGACCCCAAACACTGAGCCCCAACAACATAGTAGGAATGCACCTGTAACTATAAGGACCCTGGTAGGTATACTTCTTTTATATTCCTAGTAATTTATGTTTGTGGTTCCCTGTTTGGGGCCCCCCTAAACCCTAAACCCCTAAGCCCTAAACCCTAAAAGGGGTCCCCATTTTGCTCCCTTTAAGTTAGCCCCTCCTTGACAGGGCTACCCGTTCCGAAGTTGACGCCTCGCGTGTTGGCTCCTCCTTGGATGTGAGGCGCGCCCCCTTGGTGTGGCACTTTGCAGGGGACACCGTATGAGCTATAGTCTAAACTCCCTTAACGGGGGATGGGGAGTACAGTAGGGCTTATTAAGGGGGATATTAGGAGTTTAGGCAGTAGCTCGTATGAGGTTCTCAACACAATCGACTTCATGGTTCTTTATGAGCAGGATCACGTTGTTTCGGGCCTTGACAAGTCTGAGACTTGAGCGCGACAACATCCACTACATGGAGAAGTCAAAGATAATGTATGGCGTCTAGAACCCTAAGGGTCCAAGGACTCAAATAATTGGGTATTAGGGCCCAAATATTATGGATTTGGGCCCTAATACCCCATTATTTGAGTCCTTGGACCCTTAGGGAAGCATCTAGAAGCATCATTATCGAGACTATGGTGGGGGGGTGCGCGTAAAAAGGCTGAGGCAGCAGCAATTGGGATGACAATTTCATCACACTACTTCCAGGACTTGAGATTAGACCCTCCCCTGCTGTTGGAGTGTTGTAGGTTATTTAGGTGGATTTAGAGGAAGTTGAGGCTGCAGTGTGTATCCTCAACTGGGGCTGGAAGTAGGACCAACAACGACCCATTAGAACTTTGTGGAGAAATTGCCAACCTACTCTCTGCAAGCTTTATTTGGAATATTCCTAACTGACACCAAACCCTGGAAACCAAAAATCTTAGACCCCTAGGGATCCAAGTCTATAAAAAGAACCGATGTTAGGCCCTAAAAACCATGAACGGTAGCAACTTTGGCATTTGGACCGTTTGAGGAAACCTTGCACGCTACATACCTGACACCTGATACCCTAGGAGTTGACATGCATTAGGGATCTTAACTCGTGCAAGATTCCTGGCCTGTAGGTTGGTGCTCTTCATATACGCACTGCCTCCTGCCCCAAACGTAATAAGCCTGAATAGTCCATCCCTTAACGGCTTTTACTTTATGGGTAGTTCCCAAACTTGGGGTCCTATGTTGGTACCCCTACATATTAGGTGCAGCAAATAATATACACGCAGAAGGGGCCCACAATTTTGAGAACAACCCTTATGGGTCTCCGTATTAGGTTAGGGGTTTTAGGGCATCAACCCTAAACCCCGAAACATCTAAACCCTAAACCCTTGAACCCTGAACCCCTAAACCCCTAAACCCTAAACCCTAAACCCCTAAACCCTTAACCCTCAGGTTCCCATTAAAAGTCCTTTTGGCATCGCAGGCTTAGCCTGCGCTGTGAAGGTGGATGCATGTGCTGGCACCCCAGAGCCCTTCCTGAACACAAGTAATGTAGAAGCCTGAATAGGGTTTAGAGGGTTTAGGATTTAGGGCTTGGGGTTTAGGATTTAGGATTGAGGGTTTAGGGTTCGGGGTTTAGAGTTTAGGATTTCGGCTGCAGGGTTTAGGGCTTAGGGTGTAGAAGCGTGAATAGCAACCAATCTTTTGATCTTAGTTTCCTCGTAACGCATGGTAAAGAACCCAACATGATAATATAACCCTTATAATCTCTATAGTTTCCATTTTCTTTTCCATTATCCCAATATAAACCCTATATAACCCTAATATAACTGCAGTAGAACAACAACCTCTTGGCCTCCTGAGATCTGGGTTGTCTTTGGAGGGCAGTAAGCCTCTTCCAACAAAGTTTGTAAGTGATTCTTGAAGATTGGGATAATGGAAAATAAAATGGAAGCTACTACAGTACATTGGGGTCATATAGGGATAATGGAAAATGGAAATGGAGCTTCAAGTAACAGCTAGGATTCATAGCTTGACAAGTTTAAGTAGCAACGAAGGAAGCAAGCAAGGTGCAGCAAGGTGGCTGCATGAACGCTTGCAAGCACAGAGTAGATAGAATATGGGGTATATAGGGATCTTATTATAATATACCCAAAGCCATATTCTATCGACTTAAGGGGGGACTATACCCTAAACCCTAAACCCTAAATGGTAGTTTTCATTTTATTTTCCATAATCCCAATATAACCCCAATATAACCCTCATATAACCCTAATCTACTTAAGGGGGACTATAAGCGCGCTCTGGGTCACTCTGACTGGGAGACGGCCAGCTGCTTGATGCACCCAGCTCCTGCCCACCAAGCACCCCAAAGGATTAGGTACCTCAAGGATATTCCCTCTACATCCCCCTTCATAATTTTCAGATATCATCAGGCTTGTATTGGGGTTATTTGGGGATAAAGAATGGAAAAGAAGATGGAAACTACTATCATGTCTCCTCCAGAAAAGGTACCCAGATTCTTTGGGAAGCTTCCAAATTCGCTATCTGTTTTTTATCTTTCTGCATCCGGACCTTGGTGGTCAAGTCTCACAGAAATTACGTGCAAAACCTTGGATACTGCCCCCACTCATTAACAGCTGAATAATGTTTATGTTGTTATTATCTTGAGCCCTTAAGTATGACCCCTAATATAAGTTGTTAATGGGTGGGATATTTATAAGATAGCTATATATAGCCTTTATTATGACCCTTCAAATAGACTGATGCAAAAGTGGGGGCAGTACCCAAGCAAAACCAAAGGCGGTGCACCTGCCTTGGAATGACTTAATCGGTTTAGGGTTTGGGGTTTAAGTAGGGGAAATGGAAAAGAACATGGAGACTACTATAATGGGGTTACATAGGGTTTAAGGTTTGGGGTTTTAAGTGTAGGGTTTAAAATTTTAGGGGTCACCCTTAGTTGCGAATGGGGCGATGGGTTATAGGGATTCTTGCTCGGCCAGTTCCGCAGAGGGTTACTATACGGATCCATTCCCGCCATCCCCGACTAAGTTTGAATAGGATGACCGGAGATTTGGGACCATCAGCTTGTGTCTAGGCAGAGAAAAAGGCAAGCTATAACCAAGTCATCTCCTCTGGCCCCCTATAACGCACTCTAATGACATCAAGGCTATGCCTACACAACCCCTAAACTCTAAATCCTTGAATCCTCACATCTTCCATGATATTGTAAATTCCTTTGCCATTTGACTTTCCATACGTTGGCGTCATGTCCCTGAAGCCTCCGTAATCCCAACACAATGCCTGGAAAATCCTTTTTTGCATGTAGTAATATAGTCCCCCTTAAGTAGATATAATAATGGGGTATATGGGGATCTTATAGTAATATACCCGAAGCCAAGCTTACGCAGCGATCCGGCAGAAGCAGCTCTGGAATCTGGAAACAAAATGCCCCAGGATTCTCATCTAGAAGGGACAGGGATTACCTTATTGGTCCTTAGTAGGGAATATGGGAATACGTTATATAGGAGCTGCGTAGAGATGATGTTCCCTTATTCCCTGCTAGGAACCAGAAAGTTATGTAGAGGGTAACAGAAAAGCAAGGAGAACAATGTATGGAAACTGGGATGGCGTAAGGGTTGATGGGGGCGGTTCAGGGAAGACCTCAACGGCTATCATTTTTTTACCCGTATACCCCGTGTGTAGTATATCGCACGCCCCAAAAAATCTTATTCAGGCCCCTGGCACCAGTTCCTCTCCTCTTTTTACTTCATTGGGAGCGGACAGGCCTTTGGATGTGCACTACAAAGGTTTAGGGGATATCTCCCGCCAAAACATACTGCTTTCCAGCGAGGGTCGTACCTGGACCCCGAAAGTAAGTAGAATAGCGGCCCAAGACCAACATATGGTAGTTTCCCTAGGTAGGACCCCCATAGACCCAAAAATACTATAATCCTGTTTCTAGGGACCCCCAAAGAGGTACCCCTAATTTTGGGAAACCCCGATATGAACAAAAAAACCCGAGACCCTAAACCCTTTAACATACTAGTTTCCACTTCATTTTCCATTATCCCAAGATATCCCCAATATAAACCCTATATAGACAGTGTTTGTCGAGAACGAGTGGTTTGGGGTTGGAGAAACTCTCAGGCTTCCCAATGCACCCACATCTTCAGAAGCTCAGGAGATAGAATACCAGGGATAGGTAGGAGGTAAGGGTTGAAGTAGGGATAGTGGAAGTGAACGATGGAAACTACTGTGATGGGGTTATATGGGGATTTCCAAAAAAATAGGTGGTACCCTTTTGGGGGTCCATACAATAAGGGTTATAGTATTTGGGGGCCTATATTGGGGTTCCCATAATTTTTGGGAAACTACCATACAGGGTTTATAGGGTTTATGTGCATAAAGCATGCTCATCATGGTATGTTGGCATGGGCTTCGAAAATGTAAGCGCATGGAGATTGGGGGGAGTTAATATGTAAGGGGAGGTGATTAAGATCGAGGCTTGGCTTTGTTACCCACTACGGATCCCTAGAACCCTAAGGGTCCATGTACCCAATAATTAGGTACTTAGGTTTTGGGTAATAGTAATTAGTAATTATAGTATAGGTTTTAGGTAAGTATATGATTATGAGGTACTTGGACCTTTAGGGGAATCTCAGCCAGGTCCCTAAGCACTGACTACATACTTGAGTTTGGGGTTTCTATACTATTAGAAGCCCTCGTCCCTTGGTTGGGAGTTGGAAGACTTGCCCCCAAAAAGCACATATGCATGCGCAGCGTATGAGTATACTACCCGAACTTGATATGTGTGTACACGGTCGGCTACAAGGCGGATTCTATACGTCCTAGGCTTGAGAATGCTCCTAAGCGCTGGAAAATGATCCTTTGAAACTTCGACCCTGGGTGGTCCTTCACATTACTAACCCTAAATAGTAGTTTCCATTTTCTTTTCCATGGTTCCTATATAGCCGTAATAGATATACCGCAACATCCCCACATAACCCTTATAAAGCCTCTATAATTCCTGTAGTTTCCACCTGTATGAAGTATGGGGACCCTGGTTCCTCGGTGGTCACTAATAGTGGCTGGTCGGGCTAACCCCGAACTCTGGCTCCTTTGAAAGGATGGGGTGGCAGTTCAATGCGGACCCCCAGGCAACCTTCTTAGAAGCTGCGAGCTCAGACATGATACTTTGGTGCTCCGTCCTTTGACTCTGGGGCTACCAAGAAGTTAGGGAACCCAAAAACTCCGAGTTGCTGAAATCCTAGAGCCCCTTAGGTCTGCACAGCAAGTTTGCCGAGCTCCTGGCAGAAGTGGATGCCGAAGCTTCGACGATGATTGGCAAGCCGACTTCGGCAGCCGATTCGACAGCAAGGCTGTTGAAGGGCTTTAGGCAGGATATAGGTGTCACATAGATTAGTACGGGTTTTATGTGTATATATATATGTAATATGTGTATATCTCTCTATGGGGATGCATATGAATATAAAGGTTTGAGGGTGTGGGGTGAAGTGCGGGAGGGAGCAGGACTCAGAAGATGCCTCTCAAAGCTTCATCCAACGCCGAATGGAAACTAACATGGAAACCCAAAAAGGGCCCTATAAAGACTACAGTCCTTCTAAAAGGGGACTATATGGGTTAGCTTTTGGGTGAGTGTACCCTGTATACCCTTCTTCATCATCTCTCCCCCTGGACACAAAACGGTCAACGGTGTTATCTCCACATGAGTAGTATTTTATTTGGGGATACTATGGTGCCCAATATAGAGTAAGAGTATATCCTCCTTTGGGGGTATAGTATTTTATATAAGGAATATAATCTTACTGGGTTCAACCACCAAAAAACACTACTCACATGCATCCAGGTTGAGGTTGGAGGTGTTGGCATGGAGGGCACTTTTTTCAGCTAGGATGTCGATGCAAAGTCGTCCCTGGAGCCCCCTTCCAGTCTTCTCAGGTAAGGGACCGCTTAAGTCACTCCAAGTGTTATTTGATTGGACAATTGGCCTTTTTCAGTCCACACCCCGCCCAAAAAACAGACACACAGACACACACACACAGTATCGCAAACCTTAGATCCCCATAGACTATTTCTTCCTGCAGGAGTGTGTCTCATCCGCGCCCGTCACAGACTGCTGCTGGGATGATGCATGGTGCCTCAGCCGCATGGTCAGTCTGTCCCGCTTAGACATGACTCTAACATGACAGCGGTCGGCACGGTTGGCAGCACCTTTCTCACCCAAAGGGTCCATGTAGGTATATGGTATATACTTAGGGCCCACAGGGGCTCCCATATACCTACTTTAAGGGCTAAGTATATACCATATAGCTACATGGACCCTTTGGGTCATAGTCTTGGGGAAATAGGAGTATAGCAGCAGGAGGGAGGCGGAGGAGGACATATGGATTCTCAGTCAATGCACGAGTGCTTGCAAAGAACCGCTAGTTCTGACGGACTCTTGCGCATACATGTAGCTGGATATACTATAGTATAATGATGGAATCTATTGTAGTATATTTTGGCATTTAAAAGTATATTCTGGTATATACCATAGTATAATGACGGAATCTATTGTAGTATATTTTGGCATATTAAGGTATAGTATAATGATGGAATCTATTGTAGTATATTTTGGCATATTAGGGTAGTTTAAAGTATATTCTGGAATATACTATAGTATAATGATGGAATCTATTGTAGTATATTTTGGCATATCAAGGTAGTTAAAATTATGTTTTGGTATATACTATAATATAATGATGGAATCTATTGTAGTATATTTTGGCATATTAAGGTAGTCAAAAGTATGTTCTGGTATATACTATAGTATAATGATGGAATCTATTGTAGTATATTTTGGCATATTAAGGTAGTTTAAAGTATGTTCTGGTATATACTATAGTATAATGATGGAATCTATTGTAGTATATTTTGGCATATTAAGTTAGTTAAAAGTATATTCTGGTATATACTATAGTATAATGATGGAATCTATTGTAGTATATTTTGGCATATCAAGGTATTTTAAAGTATATTCTGGTATATACCATAGTATAATGATGGAATCTATTGTAGTATATTTTGGCATATTAAGGTAGTTTAAAGTTTAAAGTATATTATGTTATATAGTGTTTTCCTGGCTGCCTCAAAAGTGTCAGGCTGCGAGCCGGAATGGCAGTCGCTGATGCCAGCGGCTGTCATGCAAGAGCTGAAATCACTGTGGCCGAAGAAGGCAGGTTAAGGGTTTAGGGCTTTAGCTTTTAGTACTAAGGGTTTAGGGTTTCAATTTAGGGTTCAATGTTCAGGGTGCGGGATTTCTGTCCAATAATTGACACTAGTATTCCGTCATAGCCCTTGTAAAGCTATAGTGTCATAAACCCGTGCCAGTGACCGTACTTGGGTGTAATGTTGAGCATCATTACCTTCGACCTAGCCTGACGCATTGTTCATGTTTTATCTTTTGCCAGGCCTCAACAAGCAAAGGTGTTCAGCTAGAAGGCTCCAAGCAATCACCCAAATTACGGTGGGTTTGGGGCAGAACTGCTACAATCTGGATTGTTCTCGGTACTTAGGATCCTGATGCTTGAGTAGTTGGAGCTTTGAAGAAGTATGCCCATGGCAAGATGATTGCCAAGCAACCCCCCCCGAGGTGGCTTGGGTACCCCCCATATGCAGCTCATGTAAGGTTCGTATACGTGTAGTACAGCTGTCATAGAAACCCTAAAGCCTAAACCCTAAACCCCAAAACCCTTAACCCTAAGGATGCCCAGCTGATAACTACCCACCTCGAGCTTCCTTGATGTTGTCGTGAGGTCAGCAAGCCAGATCCAGATCCACTCGGTTACTGCCTCAGACGGGCTAAGATACAATTGTTATTTATATACATGTATATATATATATACACATAGGTTCTATGGCTTAGGGTAAAATATGACTGTTGCTATGTTTTATTGTTGTGGGATGCTGGTTAAAATTTAGGGGGGAGAGGTCCATCAACAGGAGTATGGACCTCAACATATTCTATTCCTTATCCTAGGAACCCCCCCCCTCCAACTGGACCCTTAAGTATTGGAACCCCCCTAAACCCTAAACCCTAACCCCTAAACCCTAAACCCAAAACCCCTGCCTTTAGGAGCATGGCTTGCCAAAGACAACTGTGAAGTTACGGAAGGTAACGAATCTCCTGCCCCCACAAAATGCTCCCTAAGACTACATACCTCCCAATGTACTACAAGTGTATACCCTGAACCCTAAACTCTGGGGAATCTGTTCTATTCATTAGGGGGTTGGGGGAGAATAATTATTGGGGGAGGTAGTTGTTATGACCTCTTCTGGGTACTCGTGATCCCAATCCCTTCTCACCCACGAACTGGGCAGTAAACCCTGAGCCCTTTGTCTTGCCCTGTACCCTAAGTCCCAGACCCCTAAACCCTAAAACCCTAGCCCCTAAAGCCATTTACTAAGTCCCCTAAACATGAGGTTCCAGGGCGCCGAGGCTGCGCCCTAGTCGTAAATTTCAATTCTTATAAGGCTGAGGCAACATGTTTGTTGCAAATGTCATATGGGACTTCCCAAAATTAGGGAAGCCTTTGCGGCGGTCCCCACAATAAAGAGTAGTATGGGGTCTATATTAGGTCCTCTTATTTTGGGTAGTTATCATATAGTCAAGGAATTTATCGTAGCTTCGAAGTCTCTGCGGGTATGTTGTCCTGCTGGAATTTCCTTCCCAAAGGGTCCATGTAGCT
>CAJNIZ010043363.1:46803-56916 GCA_905231905.1 Symbiodinium pilosum
CATGGACCCTTTGGGCTTCATGTTTTCGCTGAAGCCCAGGCGCATGGTATGCGCTTTGCGCAGTCTCATCGGCCTCTTGCAATCGTCTGGCCCTCGTACTGATGTTCAGCTGTCTTGTACGGGGCTGCGCCTCAGTCCATAGCAAGCTTATGGGGAGTTGTGGGGAGAATGTGTTGGATACATGGGAGTCGCATGGGGTTTTGCAGCTTGTCGCATGGGGTTTTGCAGCTTGTCGCACTGCGGGCTGCTTTTTGCCCTGCGTCAATGCAAGCTCAGGTACCGCCGCAGATGTTCCTTCGCATGAGACACAAGAACTCTGAGGATCAAAGCAGCAAGAGCAGATACCACTGGCGATGGTACGAATAGTGGTAGCTGTCACTTGGAGGACTTCTCGCCTACCAACTGCAGTAAATGCTTGTCCGACAATGTTCGAGGTTCCAGACTATGCCTTGCAGAGCTCTCAACAGTGCATGGAGCGCACCCTAGGAGTGACAAACAGCTCTCCCTCATATAGATTTCCTACATTCAAACCAGGCCACATTTCAGACTGTAGGTTCAGAACAGCGCTCCGCCCTGCGCTGCGTTTGAAATGTTTTCCACCATCTCTTGACTTGAATCACGCTGCTGTATCGTAGAATGAGTTTTTTTCATGGGGTAGCCGTATTCGTGCAATGTATTGTCAGCTCCTGAACAGCAATCTAATATATTATTACTACTATTATTACTATTACTATTACTCTTATTTTACTAGTATTATTTCTACTACTAGAGCTACTACTATTATGCTTTTCTTTTTTTTTTTTACTGCTGCTTTTCCTGGGGGGAGGTCTGGAGCTATACAGTGGCTATGCCTTGCGCTTTGGTGGCGGCGGAGCCGTGACCCTGGGGCTAGCCAGGGCTTAGGGTTTAGGATTTGGGTTTTATACGGGTTTAGAATGTAATTTAGGGCTTAGGATTTGGGATGTATAAGGGTTTCGGATTTAGGGCTTAGGATTTAGGATTTATAAGGGTTTAGGGTGTAGGATTTAGGGTTTAGGGTAGAATTTAGCCCCCTCCCAAAGAAACCTGGAACCTGACAAAGGAGTCCTCCAAAGACTAGTATCCTTTGGAATGGGGTCTATATGAGCTATAGTCTAAACTCCTAGTATCCCCCTTAGTAACACCTATGGTAGTCCCTTATATAATCCCCTATATAACCCCCCTCTAAGGAGTTAAGACTATAGCTCATATGAGGGAGAAGAGGCTTGGGTGTAAAGCTCTGCAGGGGCCTGAGGTTTTGGCTTCTAGAACCACCCTATGTAATATGGTAGTTTCCATCTTCTTTTCCATTATCCCTATATAACTCCTAATAGAACCCGCCTGGAGGCCTCTGCCTTGCCCATTCAGCTCAACGCCGAGAATTGAGTTTGTTTTCACTACAGCTAATGCAGACCGCCTTCAATCTTTGAGATACATAAAGACGGGCCTGAAGGCTGTGGGAAGGGGTCCGGAGGCTCAGGAAACGTGCATCCAATTTTAGAAGCAAATATGAATGTGGGACATAGGGGACATGGGCAGTTGGCGAGTTAAGCAAGAAGCACGGGCAAACAAGTCAAATGAAAACGGATTCTGGGACGGTGGGGTGCTACCAACCAGTAATGTAACAAGCCTTGCTAGCTGCCAACTCTAGCTAATCGTAAGCCCGAAGCTAAACTGCCACGAGCCTGAGGTCGTCTTCCTGTTTTCCTTGCTGCTCTTCTTTGCGTCTCAGGCCAGTATGGTTCTGGTGGACCGGCCCTTAGAACATTTCTATTCGGGTTTTTACTATAGGGAGCCCCACAATGCTACCCCTAATTTGGGGAAACCCAAATCCCATGAACACATATAGAAAGCCCTAAGCTCTATAATATAGTAGTTTCCAATCTATTTTCCATTATCCCAGTATATCCCCAATAAAAACCCTGTATGGAAATAGACAATTTCTCCATGGCCATGGTAGAAGTTAGAAGCAGAATGAGCAGTGTTTGTTACTTTGTCGACCTCACGAGAGCTCCGGGAAAGCAGAACGACAGTACAAGGAGTTTAGGCTCATGTGTTATTCTACAGCAAAGTAGGAATAGTGAAGCTTCTATTTCATTCTATGGGGACTGCAGCTTGCGTCCACTGCAAATTGAAACTAGAGCATCTTCGATGCCTCAGCGTTTAGGTTCCGGACCTTAGAATGCTTCAACCTCCAAACACATCTCTAAACACTTCACACTGCATAGAAAAATGTTCTTGCCCAAATAACCTCCCAGAACAGTGGGGCTTTTGATTCAGATTCAATACATCTTTAGGTACTTTGTTGACTCTGTTACTTTTCTCCTGTCATACGACATCACCATATTACCATATCAGTATGTGCTGGTACATTATGCTGCTTCAACACTATTTACGATATTGCTGCAATACCATGAATGTCACGGTATTACCGCAACACGAGCTTCCCACCAACTGTTATTACTATGCGACTGCCATGTTGTGTTACTACGTCACTACCGTTCTGGTATTTCAATACTAGTCGCCATACTACTATAGTTCTACGTGCTGATGGAAGAGATCTTGCACCATCCTGTGTATCGTGCACAATAAAAACTACGATATATTGGGGTTCCTAAGTGGTGCAAGACATCCTCCATCCACAATGTACCAAATTACCCTAAACCCTAAACCCCATATACCCTTATCTACCCCTATATATCCCATTGATCTTTAACTACAAGCTTGCAGTACTATCTCCTAGGATTGTTGGCTGGCACGTTGGTCTGCTCTTCCAGCACAACTGCAAGGCGCAGCGCTAGCTGGAGTCGGGGTCTATTTGGAGGTTCTTTGGTGCTGTTGATTTGAGCTATAGTCTAAAGTCCGCAAAGGGGGTTATATAGGGACTAGTTGCTACAGTGCTTCAATTCCCAAGGTTCAGAGCCTTTTACTCAGGGTCATAGGGTATGTATAGTAGCCCCACGTTCAACCCCACATCTCGAACTGCCCATGGGTCCTAAACCCTTAATCCTAAACCCGAAACCCAAAACCGCGTGTAGGGTTGCAGGCGTGGGTTTCCAGGCATGAGGTGTAAGACAGAGCCTGCTTCACGCGAAGGACAGGTTACCTGAACATTTACTTAATGGGGTTAGTAGGGTATAGGGGAATACATCATGAAGGGACGATATAGGGATTTTCTTCCCTTGTTCCCTATCAAACACCAGTAAGCCTAGGGTCAAGGGTATCAGGTTTAGGGTTGAGATGGTTTGACGATCATCCCACAGTTGGGTTTACATCACACCTTGGTGCCAGAGGTTCATGCCAACAACATGCTTCCAAGTATCTTTAATTGACCCATCTCAGTTTACACGGATTTGTCCATGCGATGCCAATGCCGAGTATGTTTGGTAGGTGCGCGTCAAACGGTGGTCTTTCAACAACGCTGGGGCTTCTGCCTTGACGACAGAGGGGGCTTATGTTTCGATAACACTTAATTAACGTCTTAGAAAGCCCATATGCGTATCTATGAGTTGTGTTTTGGGCTGGCAAACAGCTGACACAAAGCTCCTGAAAACTTTTCATGCGCACCCCGAACCCAGAACCTTCAAACCTAAGCCCTAAACCGTGGTGTTTCGAGTTCAGAGCCTGTCCTTCAGAATGCAATGCGCTGACACCCCAAACATTAGCCTTCAACTCCAGCCCCTACGCCAAGAAAATCCAAGCCCTAAACTTGCTGATTCTGAGTGTCTAGGGCTTAGTGTCGAGGGGAATGAGGGAATATGATCCCTAAATAATCCCCATATAATCTATTCCCTTTCTCTCTACTAAAAGCCAGTGAGTAAACTACAAATCCCAAATCACAAATCCTAGGCTAGCCGCACGTCTTACTCCATAACGCCTACACTCTAAGCCCGGCCCCAAATCCTATATAAAACCAGAAGCTTCAAGCCCCTCGTCCCAAATCCTAAAAAAGCACAAGGCCATACAGATGGAGCTACCATCTCGAAGAATCTCGCAGTGTGTTGACCTGAGGACAGGGGCACAAGTCTGAGGTGATACGGAGTTTTCCTCAAACTGGTGGTATTTTTTTAGCGTTCCCATGAGTGATTGTAAGTAAGGATCATTGTATTTAGGCCGCCAAAGGGTTTAGGGCTCAGTTTGAGGAAGGGATCCCTAAGTATTGAAAACTGCCATGGGTCTTGGAACAATTACTGCAAAGAAGTGCAGGACAGGGTTCAGAAGGGGCCGAGGATGACACAAGAACGGATTTTGTATGAGCCTTGAGGGTCTCCACTGGAGTGTTGATGCTGTTATACGTGCTGCTGTTGCTTCAGGTGAAGGACGCAGCTTCTAGTCTGATCGTTCTGCTACACAAGTTACCGTTGTGTTCTTCATTTTACGCATTTCAGACTTTGAGTCATGCTCGGGAACCCCAGTCTGAAGCCGGACACAACCTTGCAACCAGCCCTCTGCTTCAGTAGTTCAGTCTTGACACAGGCCACCACCATAACCACTGCCATCACATCGTCATCATCATATAATGTTGGGGTTATTTGGGGATAATGGAAAAGAAAATGGAAACTACTATAATGGGATACATATATAGTAGCTGGTGTCTTTGCTGTGGTATTGGTACTAGGTGTACACGTAGGTGTGGGAATAATCGGTGCAGCAGGATTGGCAGTGGCAGGGAGTGGTGGCAGCAGCTGCTGCTAGATGTTCTTATTCACATATATCTTAGCTTCCTAGACCCTCCAGCTACCCTCCATCAAAGCCTGAGTAGCCGCTATCAGAGGCCTTACTATTAATCATAAACCTAATTAAGGCTACCAGAGAGGTCTTGGCTCCCTATATCATCCCAGTGCTCATTTCATTTTCCCTCTTCTTGCCCATCAGGTTTTCCACTATTCCTACATGGCCGCAATTAAGGCTACTAAGAGGGTCCTGGTTGATGGCTTCCTAAACCCTAAGCCCTACACTCTGAACCCCTAAACCGTAAACCCATTCCTACCAGCCAGGTTTATCGTCCTGGCAGCGTTAGCTGCAGCGTTGGTGACCTTTCAGGCCACTCAGGATCCAGGATCAGGGGTTTCCCTGAATTCGGGGGTACCTTTTCTGCGGGTCCCTATGGTCTGCTATGGATTTATAGCATTTCGGGGTCGATCTCGGGGTCCCCGTATTTTGGGAAACTATCGTTGCGGTGGCAAGTTCAGGGTTCAAGTATGATGCCTCGTACAGTCCCGCAAAAAATGGGCTGCTGTTAAGGAACATAAAGACAGATACTAAAACAAGCAGACCTCATTATTTACTATTATGTAAATTATGTATCCATAAAATGGTAAGTTTCATTGAGTTCCTTAACAGCAACCCAGAAAATGTTTTGGATACTCGCTGGCTTTGCTTGGGCTCGGACAGGAAGTGTCACATGGCTCATCCCCAAAAAATCTGCAAGCATGGCTACAGCAGCATCAATAATGTGCAGCCGTTATCGCTATGTCAACACACGAACAACACTACATTTCGAATTGCTGCACTCGAGGCAACCCGTACCAGTTTTTCAACACAGGGTTAGCAGTACATTACATCTGAGATTGGTACAGATGTGCTTATGTTATGGCAAATATCTTACGACTAGGTTCCCATTATCGACCCTCCCCCTCAAAACAAAAGAGACAATCACACATTCAATAGCCCTTACTTTCCGGGCCCCTCCGTCCGTGACTTGTTAGCCTAATTCGTACAGCGGCCCCTGTAAAAACTAAAGTGGGCTATTAGTACTTCAAAAGGGACTTGCAAAAGATGTCGGGATTTGATATGCTACCACTTCAACCCCTAAGCCTTAAATGCTCTACACCCTTAACCCTAAACCCCGAGACCCTCTAAACCCTCAACTCTTTACACCCTAAGCCATAAACCTAGAAACCTGTAAAACTAAAACCCTTAACCCTAAACCCTTAACCCTTAACCCCTTTACCATAAAACCCTAAGCCTTAAACCAAAGTCAAGGCGGCCTCTTGGCCTATGCTTTGCCTTCGAGCCTCTGCGCAGATGTCCCGCCGACATGTTTAGGGTTTGGGGTTAATGGTTTAGGGGTTTAGGGTTTACGGTATTTAGGGTTCACGGTTTAGGGTTTACGCAGGGTTTACAGTTTAGGGTGTGCGAAGAGACGCCCTCAGGTGTAGAATTCAGAGTTAGTCCCATTGGTATCCTTCTATAATTCGTGTACACAAGTAGGAGAATGTATTACTGTATCCAAGACCCTGTTCAAACTATGTAGGTCCTTACATTACCAGAGACTACTTGTAGTTTCTGGGGAGGCTCGGGGGGCCGCTAAGAGGGTTCCTGATTTTCTGTCGTGTTCTTCAATGCTTTGCCCTCTTTAATTTTCTTGGTGTGTTGCTTGCAGCTTCCATATCAAAACTCTATTCTCAGTGACTACATTTGCCTGGGGCTACTTGTGATTTCCGGGTGTAGTTGGTTGTTACTGTTTTCGGCGCCTTCTTTCTCCAGAGTCGCCGGCCTCAGTGTGCGAACACCTGGTTTGCTGCTGAGGAATCCTTAGCCAATAATATATACAGTATTATATACATAATTATACGCACAGATGTGCATACATATCTTCAGAGTTGAAGATGTGGGTTCTCCTTGTGGCAGCTTACTTGTTCAAGTTGCTCAGAAGCAGCCGTAGCAAGGTTGTGGGATGCAGCGCCTCCAGAAAGATTTGCAGACCTTCCTTGGACCCTTCATCTTCATTCATTCATCAATTTCGTTGGTAAGCAGACCTAAAGGAACGCCAAAGGTCACAGTCATACAAGTCGTGGGACATCTGAAAGCCACGCTTGCATTGGAGTTACGAATTTGGAGGGACCTTCATGCGAGTAGTATTTTATCTGGGCATACTATGGTACCCATTATCGAGTAAGGTTTTAACCACCAAAAAAAACACTACTCATGCTCCCCTAACAGATCCTCTGCATTTGTTGGGTGTGTGAAGATCGTCGAAGTTCGGGAACCGACTCAGAGCCCCGGAATCTGGAGCTTTACAGAAACCCGAACGAGGCATTCAGATGGACTGTGGAAAGTGCTAACAGCGCCTCTGGCTGGGTCCTGAGCTGCATGAGGGCTGGGGTCTAGCATTTCTGTGTGCCTGAAAAGGGATCAGGCGAAGGGAACTTAGGGTTCAGGGGTGCCATTGCCACTGCGGTCTTCTGTCTTCGGGAGCCAAATGCGGGGAGTCTCTTTTCTGGAATTTTTCAAAGTGGGACATTTCGCTCCCATTGTGTC
Source organism: Symbiodinium pilosum (assembly GCA_905231905.1). NCBI lineage: Eukaryota > Dinophyceae > Suessiales > Symbiodiniaceae > Symbiodinium > Symbiodinium pilosum. The sequence goes on from CAJNIZ010043363.1 coordinate 54,085, forward strand.
ATAGTTACGCTTTGCCCAAGGAAGTCGCCGCACGGTTTGGGTTTGGAGCTTTGGGACTTCGAAGCCGTGGCCAAGTGACACCTTGGAGGTTCAGGGCAAGTTGGAAGTAGGGGAAGGTCGTTACTCATCGGTAGTGCTACTTAAAGCTCGAGCTCTAGCTTTCCATGAACCTCCAGGTAATGGTTGGGAATTTGAAGGGAAGCGTCCTCTAATTCCTGGTTCTTAGTAGGGAATGGAGGAATGGATCCCCTGCAGCCTGCTGTAGCCTCTATATGGCCCCCAGAGAGTTGTAGTTTCCCATCTTTAACAAATCTTCATTTCGTGCTAGCAACCAGCAAGGTAACCCCAAACCCAACCATCGACACATCCCTATAAGCCGCAGTGTCCCTTAAGTCCATGTGTTCTTCAATTTGATTTTCTATTCCCTACACATCAGTAGGGTGGGCAAGGAAAGTCATGAACTCTCAACCCTAAACCTTACTTTCCCATTACTTCATTCTCTACCACTCCCGTCCCCGATTATAATGAACTTCCTCACCCCTGATGATACATATTCCACGTATTATATTGGAAACAAGTTGGGGGCCTTCATTATTAGGGGGTAGGGGGGTAGTAGTTAACCTTGAACCCCAAACCCTTTAAAACCTAGACCTAGACCCTATAAACCTTATGAACTCTAAACCATCAACCATGGGAGCAGGCGAGCAACAGCCAGCTAGCCTTTTTCCATCCGAGGACCTTGCCATCGCATCAGTCCCCGGGCAGCTGCTCTCGCGCTTCGCCAAGGCCAGGGGAGCGGCTAAGGTTTGAGATTGTTGTTGTACGGTTCAGGGTTTGGGGTTTGGGACCCTAAGGGCTTAGGGTTTAGGGTTTAGGGTTTAGGGTAAGACCTACACCCTAAGCTCTAAGCTCTAAACCCGGCTTAGGGTTGCCCAGAACCCCTTGAAGTAGAACAACTACTTCCTGTAAGAATCCAACGCGCATGTTGAAGTATCAACTTGGTACCGGGGGGTAGAGGAGAGACGTAAACTATTGATTCGGTAGCCTGGCCACCACAACCAGAACCAGACCCTGGAGTAGAAAGCCCTTACACTGCTCCAGAACTCAGATTGGGGTTCAAGGTTTAGGGTTTAGGGCAGCTAGGGGCAATTAAGAACTTGGTAGAGATCTTGGTAGAGGATTTGAGAATTTCGCATCTAGCTTTGACCCCAGGACAGATACCTGGGCTTACAGGTGTAGAGTGTCATCATAACTAGGGGTTCCTGGAACCTGAGGATCCCTGAATCTAGTTCTTACTACGGGTTTAGGGTGCTTATGGAACTTCTAGTTTTTTGCTTGCTTGACTTGTACTAAACACCAAGGAGCACTAGGAAGTACAATTTGCATGAATATTCCAACTACCCTCCCATTTGTTGGAATTATCGCCCGAAAGGGACTCAGATTCTGAAACGCGGGACTGGGGGCGTCATACGAGGGGGGGTCCTCATACGCAGGGGCTACTTGCGGAAGCTTATAGGCACTCACTCCGCAGCTTGCCTTTACGCACCAGAACTAGGGCCCGGGTGGCTTTCAGGTAAGAAGGAATGTGATGCTCTGATTGATTTTCCATCTTGTCCCAGCAACGAACCAGAAACAGGTAGAGCCATAAGGGGCCTGGCTTCCCGTCCCGTAGTGTTTGATGGGAGACGGGGGAGGCAGTATGGGTACAATCTTGGGGGTGGGTTTCTACTGGAGGTGGAACATAGCTACAGGGATCTACTCAATCCCCTACTCCCAGTAACGCTCTCCAGGACCTCGACGTTCTTGACTCCCGGTTGCCGTCTCTGCTGGCGCAGGCTGTGGTCGTCGCCGGTACACTATAAGATGCCCAGCCATAGCTGCACCCAAGCAACACGGAAATGAGCATAAACCCTAAACCGAAACCCATGTACTCTTTCTGCCCGGTCAAACACCAAAACCCGAGCCCAGAGCCTAAAGAGCTGAAACCCGAACCCTAGGCCCTGCACCTGAAAGTTTAAACTCCTGAAGTGTAATCAGCTTCTAAACTGAATTCAAAGCTCTCCAAACCCTGAATGCCCATACCCTGAACCATTCTCTCTGAATCTTCCCCCTTCCCCAACATGGCATGTGGCCCCTTTTCAAAGGACAGTGGTCTATGCAGGCTGTGTTCTTTCGGGTTCCATGCGAGTTTAGGCCTAGACAAGCATAGGGTGGGAGCCCCAGGCACTAATAGTAGTGTAGCAGAACCTTGGGGATCCAAGTCTACAAATATTACACCCTAAACCCTGAAACCCTACTGTAGTAATTACACTGGGCCCTAAAGTCTATAAATAGTATCAACTTTGGGCTATGTGATCCCTAGGGAAATTTGCAGAGACCTTAGCGTAGTTTCCATCATCCTCGTGGCGACTATTCATGGCTGGGGGCTTTTTAATTCGAGGTAATCCCCCCAAAAAGCGAAAACCCTACACCCCAAAACCCTTAAACCTCGATTCCGAAATCCCTAAACCCTAAACCTCTTAACCCTCAGGCCCCTAAACCTAAACCCTAGACCGCTAGATCCTAAACCCCTAAGCCCTCAACCCTAAACCCCTGCACCCTCAATCCCTATACCTTAGCCTTCGAATCGCTAAACCTAAAGCCCTAACCCTTAACTCTAAATCCCCAAGCCCCAACCCTAAACTTTAAATCCCCAAATTCCCAAAAGCTTAAAGCCTAAACCCTAAACCCTAAACCCCAAACCCTAAACCCTAAATCCCTAAACCCTAAATCCCTAAACCCTAAATCCCTAAACCCTAAATCCTAAATCCCTAAACCTGAAACCTTATCCCT
>CAJNIZ010043364.1:11827-40702 GCA_905231905.1 Symbiodinium pilosum
TTGGGTCCTTGGACCCTCAGGGGTTCTGCAGATATGTGACGTGGTCAGGAGGGTTTTCTGAAACAGGCTACAGCCTCAAAATGCGGCTGGTGTTCTCTGAGCCGGCGTCGGGCCACTCACCGGGAAGAATTGCCTCATGAGGCACGGGTTCTGACACATGTGTATCCCCGCATGCATCCTGGGCCTGAGCGCGCAGCAAAGGCTGCTGTAGCTGCAGGGGGGGTCGCTTGGCAAGTTAGGGAGGCCTTCCACCCAAAAACCCACCTGCACACCCTTAGGTCCTTCCGCTCCTGTGCTTGCAAATGCCGCACCGAATTCATATTTGCCCAGCATTGGCGTTCATGGGTCGCCACGAATGTTGCTTCTTGTCCGTACATCATATATACATACACATAAATGTGTACATGTAAACCTAAACCCTCAGTTCTAAATTCGTAGCCGCAATCCCTGAATCCAAAGCCTGGGCCGTAAATCCCTATAAGTTGTAGAACCTTCATGCTAAAGCCATGGCGATATGCCAAAGGGTCACTGTAGGCCTATAGTATATACTTGGGCCCTAAAGTAGTTCATTGGGAACACCTCTAGACATTACATGTATATGCTATAGGTACCAGGACCTTTCGGAACTGTCAGCTACTACACCCAAAGCCCTAAATGAGACAGTGCTTTGCATGTTCATGTCCATGCCTTGTTACTTCGTATCTGGTCCCTTTGAGCATGATGCTACTCCCCTCTCCCAATATTGAAAGCACCTCCCCCTGAAATAGCGTATTCCCGATATATTATAGTATAGCACAGTGGGAATATTTCATTTTAGGAGGATCAAGGCGTTTAATACTTACTGATAGGGCGAGGAGTAGCATCATACCGCTTACAAATTGTATAGTCCCCCTTAAGTAGATAGAATATGGGGTATGTGGGGATCTTATTCTAGTATACTCAAAGCCATATTCTATCTACTTAAGGGGGGACTTAAACCCTAAACCCTAGACCCTAAATAGTAGTTTCCATTTTTTCCATTATCCCAATATAACCCCAATAAGGGACCCTTAGGGAAAGGGTAAGCCCAGGCCTGCGCCGCGACTCCCAGGCGCCGCGGGCGCGGCGGCGGCAAGGTGTGTGAGGGGTGGGAGAGGTTTTGAGGCTTAGTATCTGAGTGGATAACCCTTTGGGCTATACATTTAGTCCTACTACAACAAAGCTAGTACTACTAGGAGTACCACTACTACCATTACTTTTACTATTAACACTACTACTATTATTACTAGTACTGTTACTATTACTATCTATATTCCTATTATAAATGCACGGTTAATCTTGGTGGGGCCAGGAAACTGAGCAGCTAGGTGGGAGGCCTAGGTTTCAAGGTACCGGGTGTAGGTTTCTAACATGTGCGCGGACGTTAAGACTCGAGGTTTAGGGTTTGCAGGGTTCGGAGTTCGAGTTTAGACCGTAAGGTTTTAGTGCACAGTCAGGGTTTCGAAATTTGGTTGGGCACAGGGAGATGGGTTTGTGCTTCAGATGTCAGAGCTAGCATGCGTAGAGTTCAGGTTTTCTGGGTCGTTTGCGGGTTAAGGGTACAGGATTTAGGGCTTTGGGTCCAAGCGTACAGATTTCAGGGCTCGTAAGGAAGCATACAGGAACGGTACAAGTTTTTGTTGTCTGCATAGTCCAAACTACAAGGTAACAGGCCCCTAGTATATATTATATAGGAGCCTAGACCCTTTCAACCTACTAACCCTAAACCCTGGACAGGAATTTCCATTTTCCGTCACGTTGGACGCTTGAATTTTGGGGTGATGCTAGAGCAGGGCTTTCAAACATGTGGGTGGCTGGTTGCTGGTTTGCTAAATGCCCCTTAAAGCCCAGCCTAGAATCGCGATACGGTACGTTTGCAGTTTGCGGGTCTCGGCCATTGAAAGCCGGTGGGGCTTCCTGTAACCCCAAATACGTACAGTTTAATAGCAATTACCCTTTAATAGCAGGTATAACCCATTAAACTGTAGGTATAACCCTGGGATCCCTACATACATTATATACCTACTATATACCCTCTATGTACCCTGAAGGGTCCCTACAATCCCCGTAGAGGGCCTAAGGGCCCATATTTGGGGTTACAGGTGTCTTGCCACAAAAACGACAATGGCCAGCCTTCTTGACCACCTACAGCAGTTTGCGTGCTCTCAAGGCCTAAGGGTCCAAGGACCCAAACAACAGGGTCCCTTTAAAGAGTTCTAGGGGGATATATATAGGGATATATAGGGACCATATGAGGGTCCAAGGACCCAAATAATGAGGTGTTATTAATGGTATTTGGGCCCTAAAACCCAATTATTTGGGTCCTTGGACCCTTAGGGAGAGCAATTACTGTCCGTATTCTGAAGTGGTCCTCCAACCAAGCAGTAATTTGGGACGTGAACCTGGGAGCGCAAGGTCAAAGGGTTCAGGTATCCATACTGTAAGTACTTGAGGTTCAGGGTTCAGGGTTTAGGGCCCAAAGGGATTCCAACTTTGATATTCTGGGGCCTGAGTATGAATTTTATAAAGGTACCTGGACCCTTCGGGTCCTCAACCCTAAGACTTCAAGACCTGGACCCTTGGGGTGAGAAGGCTAAGCGCTTGGGAAAGAGATGATGGCGCTGAGAGCGCAACTTGGAGTTCAGCAATGCGCCATTGAGGGTTTCAGGGGGGGGGCATTGAGGTTTATGGTATGAGGATTAGGGGATATTAGGGGCCTAGGGATTAGGTTTTAGGGGAAAAGGGGTTGGGCTCCTCAACCTTCATGCTGTTTAGGGAGCATGCGCGCGGCGCGGCATCAATTTGTCTTGCACAGGCCTGTTGCAAAAAAGGGGGGCAAACGTCAGAGCTTTGGCATGGCAACGGTCCTAACCAAGACCCGTGCTTAATAAACCCCCTCCCCTTAACAAGGATTCTAATAGGGATCCTAATATGTAGGCCCTTAAAAGGAGGGGGGTTATTAGTCATGGGTCCCTAAACCCAAGATAGTAGTTTCCATTTTCTTTCCCATCATCCCTATATAACCCCTATATATCCCCTATTAATCATGGGTCTACATTATTGCTTTCATTGTTTCACTTCCCAACTTCAAGTCTTCCGCAATCCATCTAAGACCATCATAGTCCTTTTAATAGCTGGAATTCTACGGTCAATAGTACTGGGTACTTAGGCCCTAATAGAGGGTAGGTGGAGGGTCTAGGAGGATGCATGCGTTCCTCAAAGTTTGTGAGGTAGATGGATGATTTCTCAGAAGCCTTTAAGACTATTCCCTACCCTTGTGTCAGCAAAGCCTGGAGTCCTGACCTGGGCCTGATCCATGGCTTACATCCCACACCCCAAAACCATTAAATGCGCGAAGCTGTTTCGACGGCCTTCACCTCCCCTTTTTATCGGGAGCCGCACATACTCTAGCTCCAACCTGTAGAGCTGGAACTTATGATGTATAGACAGTCCTTCGACTCTGGCCCCTACTCAGAGGGTCCAGGTTATGTCTTGTACACTTCGGGCCCGAAGGATTTCCTAGATAAAGCTATTTTTTGGGGTCAACCCCCTTGCACTTGCCCAGAGTGTCCAGGCACCTGTAGAATGTATTTTTCGGCTGGAAGTAGCTATGTCATGTAGGAACTTCTCTGGAGCCCCAGTATAACTCGAAGGCGTTTATACATCATCCATTTTGGGCCCTAAACCCTAAACCTAAACACTAACCCCTGAAACTTTGAGGGTCCAAGTACCCAATAATCATATACTTGCCCAAAACCTGTACTACAATTACTAGTACCCAAAACCCAAGTACGTGACTATTGGGTAGATGGACCCTTTGGGAAAGCCACAGACAGTATGTATTTCGGGCTATCTAGAGCCCCATAGTAACTCAGCCGAGGTGGCCAGCGCGAATGCGGGGCTCAGTGTTTCGGGTCAAAACCAAGTGCTATCCTCAAGCAGATTTGCAAACCAATTCCCTCATATGAACTGTAGTCTAAACTCCTTAAAGGGGTTATAGAGGGGATCACATGGGGGTGTACTATAGGGAATCTCAGGTGGATACGTGGATTTTAGATTATAGCTCATATATCAAATTTCCCCCCAACCGCCACTAAGATACAAAATGTCCTAAAAACTCTACAGCGATTTATAGTGATGTTTCCTATCCGCGGATGAGGGGTGGGGGGGGGATTGCAATATTAGCGGGAAGTGATGCAGCTGCGTTCGAGGAATGTTTGGGTTTGGGTTGCGGATTGCAGGCTCGTGCAGGTACGGTGGACGGAGGGTGTCTTGTACCGTCCCATACACCCCTATACACTCCCCCAAACTAACATGGAAACCCATATAGCCCCAATTTAGAAGGACTGTAGTCTTCACAGGTCCCCTTTTGGGTTTCCATGTTAGTTTCCAGGAGTGTAGTACTGGGCATTGCAGAACTTTAGGAGCCATAGGTGTTGCAAGATGTCCTCCATTCACGCTGAGGTACAGTAACCCATACTGATGGTAACTGGGCTTCTGCGGATCCCTCTAAACCCTAAACACGGTTGGGGGGGAGGTTGGGATGCAGGATTTAGCCCAAGAATCCAAATGATGCTTAGTTCCCTGGCCTACAGGTGCTTATTAGAAGATACACGCGGTTTAGGGTTTAGGGTTTAGGGTAGAAAGAGTAAACTTAGGTGGGGCCCCCACCTACTAATAGTGACCACAAGAGGTAATGGTAATTATATGAAGGTCCTTATATATTCCCCGTAAACCACTATTAGTGGGTGGGGGCCCAACCCAAGAGTAGCCGTTATAGGTGATCCAGCTTCCAGGGGGAGGTGAAGAAAGGTCAATCGGGTCCTTGAGGCTTTGGAAGCTTCCGCACCTGTTTTCATTGAGCTCGATAACTTTCTTTAAGGGTCCAAGGACGGCAAGGACCCAAATAATGGGACTGAAGGTCCCAAATACCATTCTGATTGTATTTGGACCCTAAAGCCCCATGATTTGAGTCCTTGGAGTCTTAGAGTTTATGGTTTTGTGTTTGGGGCGAGGTTAAGACACAACAACGTTGGGTAGAATGCACATGTAACATGAATAAATGAAACGAGCCACGCACAATTTGCTCGGATGCAGAAGCATGACACGCACATCTTGCAACACACATCCTGCTGCACCCTAACAGCAAGAAGGCCCTTCACGTTTCGATTCCTACCCAAAGGGTCCATGTAGCTATATAGTATATACGTAAGGCCCAAAGGGGTTCCCATATAACTACTTTAGGGCTACATGGACCCTTTGGGTCACCGAGCCCAATTTACTTGCCCAGCTCGAGCTTCCAAATCCGCACGGTGTGAAATTCGTACTTTCAGCAACATCCTAATTTGCAGCTATGGGTTTTGAAAGATGCACTTTCAGTTACGTGGCTCTAATGCTTCATGGATGGCAGGGCTCATGCCTACACACTGTCTCAGATTTACGGATCCCCCAACTACCTGGCATACTGGACTACGTCTCCGTAATACTGTGTCCCTCACGCGCGGTCCCATCATGGCCGTTACGAAAAATTGACGGCATTCTCCATTCAGTTCATGATGTGCAATAACAACGATAAGGCAGTGTGCCTTTGAATACGGAATGCCTTCGGACTCTGAATCATCGAGCTGACATGTGTGGCCCTTGCCCCTAGGGGTCCAAGTACCCAATAGTCATATACTTGCCTAAAACCTGTACAAAAATTACTACTACTCAGAGCCCAGTACCTAAGTATTGGGTATTTGAACCCTTAGGGTTCAGTCTTTGCAGACCTTGACCCGCTTTCTAAACGAGCTTCAACACAGAGGCACCTAGGAGGTCGAAGGCGTGAGGCCCCCAGACCCTATCCAAGGGTTCATGTATCTCTAGGGTTTACAATTTAGGGCTTCTAGCTCATGGGGCCTGTGATTTGGCCCGCATTCATACTTGAAGTATGTGCACAGTACATCTCCTGAGCCCCCACTTAAAATGCGCATGAGTCCAAACTGACGGACTTTGGCGGCCTAGGCATGCGCTATTGCATCACTTTGAATCTCTAGTGAGCCGTGAATCCCTTCAACCCTAAACCTTGAACTCTCAAACCTTAAATTCTTCTGAAGCTGCAAGGTGCTGCTGAAACTTACAAGCGGCCGGGAGGCCCCTTCCCTTCACTGGAGATTCGGTTTGAGAGTTGAGGTTAAAATCAGGGTGTTGGTGTTTATGGGCTTTCAAGCTTTATGCTGGGGCTACCTATTTGTGGAGACCCCAAAATAGACCATTTCATAATCTATCCTGTAGGGTCCAAGTGCCCAATATCATATACCTGCCCAAAACCTGCATGTGCTATAGGCCTACTACCCAAAGCCCAAGTACCCAAATATTGGGCCTTGGGACCCTTACGGTATGTACTATATACCTACCTGGACCCTTTGGGACTATCAACCCCAAACCCCAAACCCTCAACAGTAGTTTCCATTTTCTTTTCCATCCCCTGCTATTTGGTACCTGGTCCCCTCGGGATTAGTCCCTAATCCCAAAACCTCAAACCCTTCATGTACATTAATATATGTATAGAGATAGATAGATAGACATACATATACATATATATATATATGTATGTATATGTATATGTATATAAATATATATATGTGTACACCTCTTTCTCTCTTTATAAATATATATCCATCTGTACAGGATATATAACCCCGATATAATCCCAGTTTCCATTTCATTTTCCATGTTCTTTTCCATTTGATTCTCCATTATTGAGGTAACATTGGGTAGTTCACCTTAATCCCTCCAGCACCTCTCAGAGCCAAGCAAGGTGTTGGTAGACTTGTCCGCGGTTCGGCTCGACGAGTTTCAGCAGGTCTTTACTTCTGAGGCCAGGGCTTCAGAGTTGTAGGGTCAAGGGTTTAGGGTTTGGGGTTTAGGGTTTAGGGTTTAGGGTTGCTTCATCTCTACCCAAGGGCTGGTATGTAGTGTGTTTTTGGGTGTGTTAGGTGTTATGGGTAAGGATACTAATGTACGACCCACACAGGAACTACATAGGAGCCCTCGGGTAGCTATGAGAGTCAAAGTCGTGCATTCGTTCAAAGCATCTGGGGTCTTGGATTTACGGTTTAAAGTGAAGGGTCTAGTGTTCAGGGTTTGGGTTTGAGTAATAGCAACAATAGTATGGTTCAATGTTCATAGCAGTACTAATATTTCTAGTAGTACTAGTCCTACTAGCACTCGTAGTACTAGTTTTGATGGTTCATTAGTAGAACAGCAAGTAAAACAGCAATCGGAGTAAGAAGGAGAACCAGTGTCGTGGGTTTAGAGGCTTCTATAAGTGTTAGGTCTGACAGGTTTGAACATCTATCGTCATCTAGATTACTTGTTGTACCCCCCGTCATCTAGATTACTTGTTGTACCCCCCCCCCCCCCCACATGCAATCCGCATTCACCAGCACATGTTCGACCCGATGCCCTCGCACTCCTACAGCCAGCTTGCTGGTGCAAGCTTCAGTCTTTACAGCCAGCAAAGTTTTTTTTGCAAGGAGCTGTTTCCTAAACCCTAAACCCTGCATCCATTTTCAGCCGTTTCGTCGGGGTGAGCATCATGACAAGCTTGAGTCAAGGCTCCACAAAAACAGCCAAGTGACTTCGTGTTTCTAGAACGGCTGAGAATATTATTTCCATCGATGCAGGGATTGGGTTAAAGGTCTGAGATCTACAGGAGATGAGAGTACGCCTGGAGGCGCTGCGGCACTTGGTTGGGGGACTCCTACGTGAAGGTTCATGTGGGGCTTAGTAAGTACTTATATCCCGCTTATAGCCCTACTTAAACCCATTAAATGACCCTGCAGGGGTTCTGCAATTAGCTATAGCAGGGTTATCACCCCTTCCAGTTACAAGTACTCGTGAAGTCGCATGAACCTTCAAGAAGGATACAAGGCCATAGGCCATCGAAGGATGGTGACTAGACAGCTTTTGTAGTGCCGAAGAGAGCTGGTAAGTGCAGCCATTGGGGTTTAGTCTTTTATGTTTTCCATTTGTTGAGGTTGCATGTTGGCGCTGCGTTCTTATAGCATGCCATCAGCACTAGGCCCTGGGAAAAGATGAGCCGGGAGCAAACTTAAGTCTTAACACAGCTAGCAAGACGATACATCAACAACAGCCAATTTAAAGTTGAGTTTGCCTTTCTAGGGAGCCCATAACCGTGAACAACATTGCCTCCGACGACACAGTCTGAAACCTTACATGCTGATCTCGAAGGACAATGCCTCTTTTGAGAATGTCCTCGAGAAAGACCGTCAGAGGCGGCGGGAGAAGGAATGGTGGGCACCCTCGCTCAACATTCATGGGGCATAGGGGTTTAAGGTTTAGTTAGGGCTGTTGCTATACATGGTGTTCAGGGGTTGGGTTGCAGGCTTTTGGGAAGCTTTTGAGAAGTAAGTCAAACCCTAGAACAGGGTATCCCTCCAAGCTCCCGACAGTGCTCAGGTAGTCCTACGTCCTACTCTCCATAGTCCTAAGGAGGCTTCGCGCGGTTCCATTTTGATACATCTCTAGCCATTAAAGTGTGAAGGGTTAAGCTTGTCCCTAACTAAGCATACTCCGCTCCCAGATTTCCCAGCGGGAGCAGGTATGTACTGTCGTGGGGATTTTGGCAATCAGCAAGAATCCTCTCCTCCCCCTAGTATACAAGCCACCTCACCCTAAGCATGCATAGCACCTTCAAAGTATGGGAAGAAGTTTTTTGTTTAGGACGACTCGGGTCAGACTCATCATCAAAGCAGGCAATTCAGGCCCTAAATCCTGAACCCAAGCCCTAAGCCCTGTATTGTCGCTCACATTTCCGAAATTTGATCCATACTTCAAGCTTTCAATCCCAAAGAACTCTACACCACTAAACCTCAAACCCCCTGAACCCTCAAACCCCTAAAGCCTAAAACGCCTTCAAAAAACAATCATTTGACCCCTAAACCCTGATCCCCCACACATCTCCAAGCCACAATCCCTGGAACGGACCAGAAGTGTTCTGCTTGCTCCTGTTATGGTGCACATTCTAGGATATATATAGTCCCCCTTATGTAGATACCCAAAGCCATATTCTATCTACTTAAGGGGGACTATAAGCCTAAACCCTAAATAGTAGTTTCCATTTTCTTTTCCATTATCCCAATATAACCCCAATATAACTATATCTACTTACGGGGGACTATAAGATTGAGTGGTTAGTTTGTTGGGTGTGGGGTCTAAGAGGTTCTCCAGATTTCTGATTCAGGGTAGGATCTTGATCAACTTTGTTTTCAGGATGTTGCGTGTAGGATTTAGGTTTTAGGATGTTTGGCTTAGGGTTCAGGATTCATTCAGGGTTTGGGACTTGAGGATTTAGGGTTTTGGGTTCTTAGAATTAAGCAACCCCTGTTTACCTGCTGGCTTAAAAGCGCGGCATGGGATCATTTCTTGCCGGTTAACCTAAGGCTTCTCTTCGTACCCTCGACCTGAGTTGCTGTCGAAGAACCTAAATACAAGGTGCCATCATGTGGATATATGAAATGAAGAGGTTTCCTCATGATGGGTCTTAACTTCCCTCAACCCGCAACCAAGTAACCCCAAAACCCAGGAGGCTTTTGACCTACTACTTGGAGGCAGGGGACATAGTGAGTATGTAATTGTCAGCTTAGAACATGTTCCCCCTTGTCGGGGTGACCCTCGTTACAAGCTGGGCGAAGGTAAGCGATCGCAGCTGCAAGTAGTCATTTGAATCCCATTACCTCCAAGTACTTGGACGCTCATGGGTAAAGTATCGCGAATGAGGGTACGCGCGAAGTTACATTGCCTGTAGCCCGGCTGACAGACAAGTACCCACGAAACTGCAAGCAAACCTCTTGGTCAGAAGACTTTCCGAGAATCCCTTACCTTGAGGGTCCAAGTACCCAATAATCATATACTTGCTCAAAACCTGTACTACAATTACTATTACCCAAAACCCAAGTACCTAACTATTGGGTACATGGACCCTTTGGGTTACAATCTGCCTTGAGGAGTGATTTGGACGAAGCCTTCTTCTGAAGCCATATAGGTTGCTGGACAGTTAGATGGACACTCCCTTCGGGAAACCTCGAAGCCGATTACGACTCCTTCGTCACCATCGCTTAGGTTCCCAGGTTCCGGTGGACCCTTAAGGCTCTAAGGACTCATAATATCAGGCTCTTGGGCCCTACTATACTAGGCTTTTTGGCTATTTGGAGCCTTAGGGGACCAGTACAAAATCTCGAAGTCTCTAATGGCTCCTTCGCCATAATCGCTTAGTTTGCCAAGTCTCAGTGGAGCAGTGCGTTTCCCACACCTGTATGAGTCAACACGGCACAGCTTAAGCCCAAACCCTATAGGCCCTGTGTATTTCTGAGCAACTCATTAGATTCCCGATCTCAGGTGGAAGGTCCAGAAATGAAGCACAACACGACGCTTGGCACGTTTGTGGAAGGCTTGAACACACAGCGAGATCATCTCAAATGACGTACCTTCAACAAAGTCTGAGCCTGATACACTCGCACGAAGCACCCACGTGGCAAGAGACGTGGTTGTTTGGAGTTTAGGTTTATTCTGTGACTGGCATGGACAAGCTGGAGTTTATTGTGCTAACTTCGAGCCCTTCCTAGACGGGCCATACACCTTTGTTCTTGGGAATCTCAAGCTCAGGAGGTTCTACAGATCGCCCAATAGCTTGTTTCCCAGATATTATAGCGTCCTACCGTACATATGGAAGAGGATTGACGTTGCGGGTCTTTGTTGCGGTAAGGCTGAGGGATTGATCACCATGTCCAGCTAATGGGGGGGAGCGGGACCTTAAGAGACAAACAAAATGCTCCCAAGCTTACATGAATCGGTATAAAAACCAAATCCTAAAACCCCAAGCCCTTTCTCCTAATCCATAGCCCCCGCAGCTTTTGAAACTACAAAACCTGTAGCTCAAAACCCTCGATGCACCCCTCAACACTCTGAAGTCCTAGGCCCTACATCTGAAAACCCGAACCCTAAGCCTGCAGCCTCGAATCCTAAACCCTAACCCTGAGGCTCAAAATTGCCCAGGGTTTAGGGTTTAGGGTTTGGGGTTTGGGGGTATGGTCTTTGGGGCCCCAAAGCCTCATATTATGAGTCCTTAGAGCCTTAGGGTAAGCCGGCTCCAAGGAAGTGCAAGGAACAGGCCTTGGAATTTGACAAGGTTGAGATGGTTGCTTGGCTTGGCGTTCAGGGTTTCAGGTTTAGGGTTGAGGGTTTTCCCTCAGGGTCCAAGTATATACTTAAGTACAAGATAGTTCGGGCCGTGCTTTTGATAGCAGCCCATTTGGACCTCTTATGTGCCACTTAGGCACTTGGACCCTCGGGCTTAGGATTTACATAGAGTAAGCTATATACTTTGAAGAGGGGTGGTATACCTTGTTGTTTCAACCCAAAACCCTATATACCACCAAATTATACCCGATTATACTATCCGTATATAGCCCATAATATACCCAATAATCCCTACATAAACCCTATATAACCCGTATAATCCCTATAGTTTCCATTTTCTTTTCCATTACCCCTATATAGCCCAATATATGTGTGGTCTTAGGGCTCGGGATTGTAAAATGGAGTCCGCGGTTTGCAAGTTTCAGAAAAGCCAAGGGTTTTGGTGGTCGTGAGATTTCAGCTTAGGGCTTCGCAATTACGGTTTGGGGTCTAGGGTTTAGGGTTTGGGGTTTAGGGTTTAGGTTTAGGGTTGTTTGGGGTCGTGTTTAAGCTCAATCACTGAGAGGGTTATTTATGGTTGAGGGCCTGTAAGCTCAGCTCTTACAAGATCTTTTAGGTCGACCCCCACCTAGCGATAGGAATGTAAGAGGGCCCTTGTATAATCACCATTAAGCCTTATTCCAGGATGGGGGGTTTCACCTCTAATATCCCAGAGAGTATGGACATGAGTTCTTAGGTACATTGGGCTTCTGGGGGGTTTCACCTCTAATATCCCAGAGAGTATGGACATGAGTTCTTAGGTACATTGGGCTTCTGGGTTGTAAGAAGTTCGGGCCACGGTCTCACGGTTTAGAAATCACGGCGGCCAGGGCTTGGGTTGCAGGGTTAAGTTGTATGCAGGATTACTCTTCTCCAGAAAAAGCATGAATTCACATATGGGCCCTCATCGAAGGGACAGGAACCTTTTTAGGAGCTCTTGTCAGGCTCCACGTTAGTCTGGGGGAGTGTAAAAATTCCAGGCGCCTTAAGCCTAAACCCCAAACTCCAAACTCTAAACCCTAAAACCTTAAATCCTGAACCTTAACCCGTGCCGAGCCCCTAAATCTGAGGTTTTGGGGGGTGTAGAATGGGATTGGGAAGGAGGGCTTATTATAGGGGAGCGATATGTTTCTGTTCCCTGTTTGGCCAGTATAGCCGGGCGTTGGCGCCCATCACTAGGATTTGGATTCATGGAGGCAGGGGACAAACAGGGCTTTGGTCAATCTCTTCGGGCAGAAATCACCTGAATACTGGATGCGGGGTTCTGTAGGCTCAGGAGTTTGTACCCTAAACCCTGAACCCAAAACCCAAAACCCTAAACCCTGTATAGCATCGGGAGCCCTGCTTTGATAGGTGAACTACTGCTGTTACTTCGCTTCCATGCTGCAAGATGGCCGTAACCTGCCTAAAATCTCAAAATCCTCCCCAGATATTGCAAGCCTTCAGCATTGAACTCTGCCTGGAGTAGCTGCATAACCGCAAAATTGAAAGCACAGAGAACCAAAAAACACATGGGGTCGAAGCGCTCTTTGGAAAGCTTTGCCTCCTTACGACGTCCTTAGTTGTTACGCAAGGTTCCGCGGCCCGCAACCATCATGACCTGCGAGTTCCAGGATCGAAGATTTGCCGAAGGGGTTTCCCTTGTCTAGGTATGTCAAATACCCGCATTTTGGGGTATCAGAGGGAAGAGCATTTCGGATTTGCTGTATTGGACTTGCGGCTTAATAACTTGTAGTAGGGGTTTAGGCTGGGGTATGTGATGGTTACATCATGCTTTGGGGCAAGGTTGTTCACCAGGGAGCTCCCGCACATAAAGGTCTAGGTCATAACCTGCCCTAGCTTTGGATGTGCGGGGGTATATGAATCCTAGGCACCATTGCGGGATGCGACTTGCACTGCAATGACGGTACACCAAGTTTACCTCCTGGTGTTTCGCATTGAAGGATGAAATGCGCTACAGGGACGACTACCAGGGAGTCGAGAGGGAATACGGTAGGGAACCATTCCACAATTCCCTCTTAAGGCAGCCCCGATGATGGCAATAAGTTGGTTGATTCAAGACATCATGCGATCCTTGATACACAACATGAAGCCACTGGACCAATTGGCAGACTCGAACCCTGATGCGATCCTTGATGCACAACATGAAGCCACTGGACCAATTGGCAGACTCGAACCCTGATGGCAAGGAACAGTTGATATATCAACCCAGGCGGCCCCTAGACCCCAAACCCCAGGTCCAAAGACCCTAGACTCTTGGACCCAAGACGTCTCACCTGACACGCCCCCCAGCCCCAAACAATGGCATAAATAGTTAGCCCTTACATCTAAATGTGGCTTGCCTAATTAGGGGTAACCTTTGAGGGTCCCCATGATATGGAGTATCATATACTAGGGTCAATGTTGGGGTTCCCCTGGTTCTGGGAATCTAGCAAATCCCGAACCTGCAGGCGAGGAATACGTTGTACTTCAAGCCCAAGGGTGAGATCGCGGCAACTGCAGAGAAGCCTGCCATCGAATGTAGAAATACACGCGGCTCGACTGAATGAAGTGTTCAAGGGCTTTCCCAAAGGGTCCATGTAGCCCTAAAGTAGTTATATGGGAACCCCTTTGGGCCTTAAGTATATACTATATAGCTACATGGACCCTTTGGGTTTGCTGTTCAGAACTATGTTGCGCCTCCTTGGATCATTGGGATGGCAGAACAACTGGGTCCCTCTCTGAGGCTCCCTCAGGGCTCTGGGGGAAGGCCCGGATTCTGTTCGGACCCCGAGAGCCAAAAATGATAAGGAGGCCCTAAGGGTCCATTTGGGTATTTGAGATTTGGGTAATAGTAATTCTAATACAGGTTTTGGGTAAGTATATGATTATTGGGTACTTGGACCCTTAGGGAGTGTTGTCTAACTATTGCCTAGGGCGTTAGAGTTTAGGGCTTGGAGACTCTTAAAGCGGTCGTTCAAGAGCTTAGAAGTTGGAATGTTGCAGTGGGCAACCCTTGAATTTTTGAGCGTTTCTGGAATCTCCTCAAACCAGTTTGAGGCCTTCTAAAGAATGACCCCCATGTACTTAAACCACGGGAACAAACCCTAAACCCTATAAACCCTAAACCCTAAACCCAAAACCCTAAACCCGAAACCCCAAAAAAACCAAACCCCCCAAAACCCCAAAACCTCCAAAACCCCAAAACCCCAAGCCAAGGCTTTACCTCGCAAGAGCAGTCTGACCTTGACGAGACTCTCATGGCGGCCATTGCTGCAAAGCACGCCCGCGAGAACGGACTCCAGTGACTAAGCTGCCTGAGGGGTTTAAGGGTTTAGGGTGTGGGATTTGGCACGATGTAAGGTTTATAAAGTACCCGAACACATCTACGAAATGTATAGATACCAACAATAAGGTACGAAGCCTACTTTCAATGGTGTATAGGTCACTCTGCGTGGGGTTTCCGGGTTCAAGGCTCGCAGTTTAGGGGCTTCCTGTGACTCGCTAAAATTTCAGAGGTGTCGCCTAGGGTTAGCTGAATGGTATCGTTGAGGATACATGCATGGCTGATGGGAATCGCTCTGAAGGACTTAGAATTGCGGCTGGGCTGAAGATTTTGGGATCCTAGCGTATGCAGTCAGGTACTAACAACAAGGTGCCGGAGGTTTTGGGCTTGCGTTGATTCATGAGTCAAGGATGGTGGCTTTGCCTGGCCTACATGACTGTTAACTGTTTCAATCTGACGAATAAGTTTGCGGACACTCGTCAATGTGCTCTACTCGCGGGTCGCGATTTAATGCTGCATCCGGTGCTACAACTCCAAAGCTGAATGGTTGCAGCACTCTACGGTGTTCAACCCTTAGGATTTATTTAAGCAGCAAAATACTTCGTTCTTTTGGGCCCAAACCTGTTTCTGTTTTGGTACCTTCGGTCTTAGTGAGTTACCATTTAAGTGCTCGGACCCTACGTGGAATGGCACGCTCTAGCCTAGCCCCTACATCGCCACCCCTCGCACACTGCATCATTATTCGATTCAGAGCTCGGGCCCTGCCCCAGACCCCAAACCTTCAAATTCTAAAGCCACGGCCATTGGCCGTAGGCTTTAGGCCTGAACCACAGGCCCTTGGCCACAGATCGTATAAGCCCTACAGCATGCTAAAACCCAACTCCCCGTTCATGAACGCCAAAGTTTGATGGTATTTCCTTTCAAAACGCATTCCCTTCCAACATTAAACGATAAATCTTCAGCCCTATAAGACTGTGGATCGGTGTTGACTGTTGTACGTAGTGGCACATTGTTACTTAGAGGAGGAATGCCATTTCCCCGCGCACCCGCAAACCCTAAACCCTAATCGTTCCCAAGGTTGTACGGCAACATTTTCTGTGTTAGTGGGATAGAGGACTGTCAGGAGTAAGGCCTCGCATACCAGACACAAGATTGTTTGGAGATATGCGGATACCCTTCCGATCTTTTCTGTTGCTTTGGGATCTCCCACCTGCAGAAAAGCCCGCGTGACCCCGAAAGTCGTGATAAGCAAGCCTGAAAGCATGAGGCTGGCTGACGTCCTGGCGAAAATGCTGAAGGAGACCACCAACACTCCTGTCGCCCAGTGTTCCATTCTCATCGTCAGACCAGACCTGGAGGGGCCAAGTAGGGATATACCTAAAGTACTCGCAGGTATATGGAAACCCCTTTGAGCCCTAAGTACAGACTTCTTGTTGCTTGCGTAGACCCTTTGGGAGATGTCATGTGGAAGCCTGAGTGGTTAGGAAGACGTCGCGTCTTCCCATAATGTGGTGATGATTACGAAGCCCAAGACTACTATCTTAAACATTGGCACCAGCTTGCTTTTCTCCTCGTTTGCCAAATTCCGTACCCCGTTCTGTCCGTAAGGGAGAAAGCCCAGTTCGCTAGCACACGGTTACTAATGAAATCCCCCGCCCCAAACATCTTAATTGAATCATTTAAGCCCAGACACTGGTCGATTCCTAATCGTACTCCTGCCGAGTCCCCACACTGCGCAATCTTAAGGGGTGGCCCTATGGGGCCCAAGTATATACAATGTAGGTACCTACAGCATCTAGGTACAAGTAACATGAAAAAGATACCCGGCCTGCCTTCTCTTCATTGGCTTGCTAAGCGAGCCCCACGGGTTTACGAAGCTAAGCCGTCCTAGGCAGTGAGGCCCAAAGTGGTTGTTACAAATATGGACTTAGACCGCCAGAGCTGGAAAGCAAAAGCCTTGAAGTCCAAACCACGCAATAGGACGGCACCTTCTCCATTGCAGCCTTGCACAACTACGGACACTTGCGAGCTGTCGGAGGAGGGTTTAGGGCTTAAAGCACAGGACTCAGGTTGCAAGGTTAGGGGTTAGTGGTGTGAGTTTCCATGAGCATAGGAGCCATCCCTCACTAACGTTATCGGACTCAGAAATTTTCTCCCGCGGGTGATGCATTGCTGAAGACCGGCGTTGGGGCCCCTAAACTGTAGTCCCTAAACCTGAAACCATCTGAAACCTACTAGTGCCCAGGGCTTAGAGCGGAATCAGGGCCGGTGCATATTTTCATGGACTGCCTACCACCCCTTGCTAGACCAAACCCCAATGGCTCACCCTAAAAAGAGGGGGGTTCAAAGGAAATCCCTGATTCCTACAAGGGTTTCTACGACCTCCCGCTGACCTCCCGAAGCCCTCAACAGCTATCATTGCAGTCTCCAAACATGGTACTCGCTTTACATGGAGTCCCCCTTAAGGCCTCTTCGGGAATAGTAAGGGTGGTATGCAGTATGCAGGGTGCTTTTTTTCAGGTTGAAGGGTCCTACTTCCTGGGTCGGCTGCCCACAATTGGTGGATGCCAGAAAACCCTTTACTTCGCTATCCGGCACGTGGTTTGCTTGATTGAGCCTGGGTGTTGTGAGGACGCCTGGATACGCCCATCAACCAGCGGAACTCGCAGGCATGACTTGGGTCAAAAGAGCGTCTGGATTTGGAGGTTCAGGGCTTAAGGTTGGGCATGAGCGCAGGACAAGTCACGGCCCCTGGGAATGCTGGCAGCATTCTTAATTTCATTCTTAACTGTTGAACCCACTCCAGGTTTCCAAAAGGCTGGACATGCAAGAGCCTGGGCCAGATGGCCACTTGCTTTTCATCTAGCTTGCCCCTTCGCGAATCCCTGATGCCTTGTAGTGTAGAAGCCTGACTACTTACCAAAGTAACGGTGCTGGATTCCTTGTACAGGAAGGTTATAGGTACGTCAAGAAACTCAACCCTATACTCGTAAAAGTCTAGCTCTTTGTTTCATATGAGCTATATAGTCTAAACTCCTTGAAGGGGGGTTATATAGGGGCTTATATAGGGGACTATTATAGGGGTTATTAAGGGGGATACTAGGAGTTTAGACTATGGCTCATATCGAGCGAGCTCTGCGCTGACGCCTTGTTTGTGGCGGATGATGAACAAAATGGCCAAGCGCTGGATGCGAATGGAGCTTTCTGAGCGCAAGCCGTAAAACCTGTACCATCAAGCAGGTCTTCCAACAGAGCATGACATGACTGCAAGGGTCCAGAAGGGGAGGTGTTGGTGGTCCAGACTCTGCATCTATATACTAGTATCACTGCTACAGCGGGGAGCCCAATGATTTTTGAGAAACAGGGAACCTTCCAAAGAAATCAGGGGTCGGTGTTTCCGTTTTAAGGATTGTAGTGTTTGGGGGTGGGGTCAGTCAAGTCTCCATCTTAAGGGCTCTAGCAAATACTGTAGTATGTTTGGGATATGTTGAGACATTCCCCGCAGCGTAAATGTCTCAAAGGGGCCTTCTTAAGACTATGAAGTTATACTTCCCATGACACGTTGTGGTATCTGTTGCTCTCAAGGTGGTATGACTCTAAGGCATATGTGGGTCCCCAAAACCCTACAGAACCCTGATCCCATTTGCGGAGACTGTTAAGAGTTTTGGTGTTTGGGCGTGTATGACCCTAAACCCTTGGTAAGGTCCATGTTGAAGCATCCAAAAGCTTCGTTCCGGGCAGTGGGCCTGAGTGGTTTGAACATCATTTCTTGTTTTGATTTCCTTGAAACCCTACTATATACATATATGTATATATATCCTGTAAGGACAAAGATTTCAGACTTTATAGGGCCTTCAAACCTACCCTACTTTCAGGTTCTACAGTTTTGGGGGTCAGGTCGGCCTGGGGTTCTCTAACTTGCGATGTTCAGGGTTGGAGGTTTGGGGCTTTTAGTGTTAGGGTTTAGGGTTCAGGGTTTAGGGCTTAGTTAGGAGTTAGACATGTAACCCCCCCCCCCCGCAATGTACACCCCACCCCAATTTAGGATCCTATTAGAACCCTATTAGGCCTTATTAAGCTCCATATAGTCCTTATTAGCTCCTTAAACGCCAGGGGAGGGTACATTTGGGGGGGTCTGTATTGTAACTCCTAACTTAGGGTTTTAGGGTTTATGAGTTGTGGGTTGGGTTTCAGGCGCAAGGGTGGCTTCATGCCAGGGTTGCCAATACGCCATACCTGGAGGCTTCCCATGGTCACTGCTGGGGTACCCGATTTTTCAAGAGAGATCCTATCTGCGACGGAAATGCTGTAGAATATTAAGGGTCCCACAAACTTCATAGTCAGTGAATATTTATGGGTCGTTTAGGCGTGCGAAGTAAGAATTCTATCTCTCCCTCATTGATGAAGTACAACAAAGCTTCCCCACTAGGCAGGCACCCTAAACCCTAAATCCCTGAACTTAAGCCTCCGAACCCTAAACTCCAAAGTGTAGATTTTAAGCCCCAAGCCTGAACCTTAAAACGTCGGATCCTCAACCCCAGACCTTGAACCTAAACCCTAAACCCCTGAACCCTAAACCCTAAACCTTCAGCTCGTTTTCACAGACCCGCGGCTTCAGCTTCGTGAACACGCCGGCAATGATTCCTGGTGAGAATGGCATGTCGCCGCTCATGACCTTCGGAAAAATTGTCCCCCGGCTGCGCTTCAAACTTGCCGGTTGTTAGTAGGGAATAAGGGTAGATAATCCTAATATATTATATTCCCTTACTCCCAACTAACCCTAAACCCTTCTTCTAGCCCTAAACCCTAAACCATATAGTCTACATCCTTATTCCCCACTAACCCCCAGTAAGTAGATGGTTGTCGTACGTCGTACGCGGCTTCGGCAAGCCCACTAGGGGCAGTGGATCCCTCTAACTTCTAACTATGCCTTTATGAGCTATAGTCTAAACTCCTCGAAGGGGGGTTTGTTGGGGCCTGGGGAACTTTATTTCCCCCCCGCCCCACCCACCCGCCCAAGAAGAAAATGAACCGTACATTACCTATATTGACTCCCCCGCTGCCTTTTAAGTTTGAGTAGGGTGTTCAATATGATGTGGTGGCTCGTTGGCTTGATGGTACGCACCACCTGTTTTTCTCGCAAAGAGAGAAGGGAATTAGACGCCCCACCCCACCCCTTTACACTTTACGTGTCGTTTTGAGCCATATCATTGAATGTTTGGGGGTTGAGGGGCGTTGAAAATCAGGGGAAGTTGGCTGTAAATTTTAAATGCCAAACTGAGAATCAAGAGCAGAGCATCTCACCCAGAAACCGTGCTAGTGTGGCACCGCCATTTTTGTCAAAGCCCCAAAGCGGTAACCTTGATACAGCTTCGGGTTTAGGAGCTTACGCCCCTAACCCCAACCTTTGTACAGTGAAAGCTAACAAATGGAGCACTTCTAGCCTCATTTCCCAAGAGGAACCCCAAGGGTCCAAGGACCCAAATGATAGGGCTTTAGGGCCCAAATACTACAGGCCCTGCAGCCCTGTCATTAGGGTCCTTGAACCCTTAGGGGAAACATGTAGAACAAAGTACTTGCATGTTCATGTTCCAGCCTACCGGTCTCTACTGCAGACCCGATTCCAGGAAATCTATTCGTTCACAAGTCTCCGTATGGACCCAGAATAGGCCGGAAAAGAAAAGGGGTCCTCATCAGAAGACCTGCAACGGGTTGAGTTAACTAGGACTATCCGTTTTTTGGTGGAACTGCCAAGATAACTTATTGCGATGAAAAATATGTTTTTGGGGAAGCCTGAAGATATACCAATACTATTTTTTGCAAAGAAGTGTAGTATACTTTTACTCCCCAACCCCGGCATCATCTGATGAGGTTGCTCATATACCCTTCTCCAGTCCTGAGAGGAGTGGTATTTTCAGAATCAGCTTCAACAAATGCGCTGTTTTGTGCTAGGGCTGAGGGTTCATTCGATAGCCGGTGCTCTTTCGAACTCCGTTTGAAAGGAGTGCTCCCTAAAGCGTAGTCTTCCCAGCAAAGGCCTCAACGCCGCGACTCGTCGAGGAGGAGATTGGTCCCAGTTTTCGCGTAGCCGAGGACCTGAAGGGGGGCAGCATCAGAGATATTGTATGTACTTGGGGCCAAAGCGGGCTTCCTATGTAGCCACCATGAGGCCTACATTCATACGTTTTAGGTATGTGGATCCGCTGGCAGTAGCATTTGTTTTGAGGCGGGCCACCAGGGACTTGAAGAGGCATGGCATGATGGCAGCGTCCATAGATAGAGGAAAGGCTTACAATGTACGTTCACCTAGAGAGAGAGAGAGAGAGAGGAATGGGAAAGAACATGGAAACTACAGTACTCAACGGTGTCCAGGATTTCGACTGGTGGTCTGCAAGGGTCCAGGTATAACATACATGGTACATACTTAGGGGCCAAAGGGTTCTCATACGACTACTGTTGAGCCGAACACTGTTTAGAGTGTGCCGACATGGAACCTTTCGTAAGATAACATCCTCATCGTTATTGTCATTTCATCTAACAAACGTTGATTCAGCTGTATCACCCCAACAGATTTCTCAAGTGCAATCTGTCTGGATTTGGGTATTTTAAATCACCAGTATGTGCTCCTTCCTTGGACTCTTGGGGTTGTCAACTTGGAAAGGTACTGGGTTTGAAGGCCCTCAGGTTATAACCGGGTTATAACCCATATCCCCTACAACTACTTTTCTGTTTGGATAATTTGTAGTGTCTCGGAATATACCTACCTCGAAAAGGCAAAGATAAACGCATAACGTACAACGACTGCTTCTAGATGCACATACCTTACCTTAGGTTAGGTAGGAGTGAAGGAATGGATCCTTATAGTAGTCCCTATATGACCCAGTATATCAGTTTCCATTGTCTTCTCCATTTTTTCATTAGGGTAAGATACAGGCTCATCTTGCTAGACCCAAGCCTGTGGGCGGAATACGTTGTAAACCCGAACGCGCAGACGCCGCAGACCCCCAAACCAGATCCCCCTCTGCCAGAGTGCAGATTTCGATTTAAGGGAACTCCGGTTGCGGCGTCAAGCCTCTTGAGCTAGATCTGGCTTGTACGGTTTAGGGTTTATAAACTTGTAAGGGTTTACCCCACTCGAAAAGGGTAGAGTACCCTGCACTTTTTCCAGAAGGGCGTTCGCCGTGCCCTTCCGGCCCTCTGTTTACACTGGTTGCTCTGAACCCCTTATCTGCCAAAACCCTCAACCTTAAAATCAGAAATCCTGCACCCTGAACTGCCTAACCCCTTCAACCACCACAACCCCAAACGCTACACTACACACATGTATGTAGTGTAGCGTAGTGCAAGGTAAGGTAAGGTAAGGTAAGGTAAGGTAAGATAATGCATTTTAATGCAATGGCTTGCAAGATAATGCAATGTAATGTCATGTAATGTCATGTAATGTCATGTAATGTCATGTAATGTCATGTAATGTAATGTAATGTACTGTAAGGCAATGTAATGTAATGTACTGTAAGGCAATGTAATGTAATGTAACGTAACGTAATGTAATGTAATGTAAAGTAAAGTACTGTATGCATGCGTGTATGTGCATATATACATATCTACATAGTCACATTCACATACGTGAATGTGTCTACTCTTATGTATAGACATACCCACAGCCCACAACCTCTAGACCTAACACTGCATACTGTTTTAGCCTTGCGCAGGAGACCCCACGTGACCGAGCTGCTGAAAAGCTGGTACTCTGCTTGTCAGGTTCTAGGGTCTAGGGTTTAGGGTTTAATGTTTAGGGTCTAAGGTAGGGGCCTAAGTTTAGGGTGTAGGGCTCAGGGAAGAGGGTTCCGTAGAAATATCTAGTAACACATTTTTAGGGTTGATGGTTCAGGGGCCTGAATAACTGGAATCATGGAGAACCAGATGGAAAAGACAAGGAAAATAAATCGGAACTGGGTGTACAGGGTCTTCTAGAAAATAGATATAGGGGTCAATGTAATTTAGAAAGAAAGGGAATAGGGCTTCGGTGTACTTTTTGCAAAAGTAGTTACAGCTATATAAGGAGTATGATGGGATGAAAATACTGCATATTATCGCTCGCGCATTTTCTGAAACCCGGAATGCCTACAGCTTAGTAGTTCCAACCCTTGAATGACGGGGTAAAAGCACAGTAAGCAAGTGGAGTTGCTGGGAGGGTTTACTGCACAGTCTCGTATGTTTAGGGCTGGGGCTTATTATGTTCAAGATTTGTTATAGGGCTGCATGACAAGTCTGGGTTGCGGGTTCAGGGCCCAATGTTTAGGGTTCAGAGTTTAGTGTTTTGGCTTAGCTACGGTCTGGGCGCAGTGCTCAAGGTTCAGAGTTTCTTCTTCGATGCGCAGGGTCTACAGCATCTACAGCTTGATTTAAAACGTTTAGATTCAAATTTCCAGAGCGTATGTTTTGTGGGCTTATAGAGTTTGATGGTCACATAGGGTCCACAGTTTACCATGTGGGCTTCACGCTGCGGTATAACGGCTAGATAAAGGTTCAGCCTACAAGCTCTGGTCTAAGGGTCCAAGTACCCAATAATCATGTACTTACCCCAAACGTGTACTATAATCCCTACTACCCAAATCCCAAGTACCTAATTATTGGGTACATGGACCCTCTGGGTAACGTGCTAGACCGGAAGCTGGCCTCGGTCCCAAGCCTCACGAAGGCCTGGGAAAGGCCTGGAAGGTCTGGGCATTTGCTTTTTCCCAGTCCTTCAAGGACCTCTGGTCCGGAGATCTGCTGCAGAGGTCTGTATGGGGCGGAAAAAGCGCCCTCAATGTCTCAAGCAGAACCGGTCCAGGTTCAGGCCCAAAGGGCCCAGAAGCCCATATAGTATAGAAAAGTATATACTACATACAGTAAAACCTCTCAAACGGTCCACGTACCTATCTCGTATGTAGGTGTATGTACCGTCTTGGGAGGGTTTACTGTTCACGGTGTCGGACTTTGGGTAGGGTGGACGATTAGGGTTTAGGGCCTAGCTTGAGGTTGAATGTTTAAGTTTAGGGCCCTTGAGAGCTTGGCTTGGAAGTCTGCAAGAGAAACACTATACCTTCAGCCCTCTTAGGACCCCAGCTGCCCTTGAATAGTGTTTTTGTGGGCTCTATATATGGGTATTGGGGTCTGCAACGCAGGCTTGGGGGTCGAAGGTGCATCCTAGACCCTGAACCTTAAATCCAAAGCCCCAAACCTTAAACCCCGAACCCTCAACCTGAAACCCTAAACCCTGAACCCTAAATCCTAAACTTTATGAACCTTAAACCCTAAACCCTGAACCCAGAACCCTCAACCTTAAATGGAGTGGAGACTCAGGCACGCGGAGCCATGCAGCGCCAGCGGGAATCCAAGCAGAACTCCAAGAAGGCACCATGAGCCAGGTTAGGGTTTAGGGTTCAGGGTTTAGGGCTGGTTCTGGGGTGTTGGGTTTTTGAGATTTTGGGTTCAGGGTTGGGGGTGCAGGTTTGGGTTTAGAGTTGGGGGCTTTGGGTCCAGGGTTTGCAAGGTTACTGGTACTTGGCAGAGTTACCTCAGCCTTGAAGAACTCCCGTCTTTATTCAGTGACTTCTACGTAGGGTTGCTTCATATCATAGTACCGCTAAACCCCTTAAACCCTAAACCCGAAACCCTAAGGTTCAAGGTGCAGAGTTTGAGCGCAAGCGCGTTGCATGCATCTTAGGAACTGGGGCCGAGGATTTGTTAAGTATAGGGTTCGCCCGCAGTTGTAGCAAGGTTGAGTCTAAGTGTAGGCGGGAATATAATGTTTACCTGCAACCCCAATTACCTACAGCATGATAGTAATCACCCCTCAATTAACAGGTATAACCCATAAAACTGTAGGTAGTTGGGTTACAGGTAGGTCCAGAGATAAGGGGCATGAATGAAGTTTTGCCTATATTGCACTGCCGGGTGAGGAGTTCGGTGTTTGCCATTTTGGGGTCTAAGGCGTAGAGGGCCTGGGGTCATTGGGGGTACCTGATCCTAAGCTCACAAAATTATCGGCCCAAAGTTCTTTCGAGGCCCCTGAAGCAGAGTTGTAGATGGCTTTCAGGTATATAATATCATCGCTATAAAAGCCCACAGGGACATGCAGTAACCCATGACTCTGAACCCCAATCTCTCCAAAGAGGAATTCCCACTACTTGTCGCCTGTGGGCATCTATCTATATATATGTATACACACAGCCGTACATATCCTGTGGCACCTACACCTGAAACACCGCCCCCCTTCCAGCGTCGATTGCCTCCACGCGCCCGACTCATTGATTCTTTCGTTGTGTGGGGGCCAAGACGATTAGTAAAGCTAGTGAAGAGCACTCGTTGTAGTGGGTCATGAAGCTTTGATGTTGCTTGCTCTTTGCTCTGGGTAGCAAGGAATGAAGGAGTGGATCATTACAGTAGTCCCAGTGCATAATTAATGGAATAGTTTTTGTTTTCTTTTCCATTCCCTTATTCCCTGCTAACCAGACGTAAGTACTGCCCACAGCCGTTTACTCTCTGAGGCCACTTCATTGGCTTGTAGTGCCGCTGGGGTGGGGACACCTAGAGCAGCAAACCCGCACTTGCCCAAACAAAAATGCAACACCAAGAGGAGGCTCTTCTACAAAAACTACTCTTATGCGTCCCTACACACCCAAACTAAAGAGGACGAGCTTTGATACGTCTTGGTCGGCGGTAGATCCCACCACCCCACCACGGAGGCTTTTCAACTGACCTGCCAATCAAGTGGAAGCTCAAATCTGAGATGTCAGAACATTGGTTATATTGCGATTAATATTGGGACAATGGAAAAGAAAGTGGAAACTTCTATGTAGGCTTTAGGGTTTAGGGAGTATAGTCCCCCTTAAGTAGATAGAATATGGGGTATATGTGTTAAGACAAGATTTGTGTCTTTCCTTTCGCTCGCCCCGTGAAGACTCCAAAGCATGAAAACCAAATTTGAGAAGATCATGGCTGAGAGCTCGGTCCGGGACGCGCAACGGCGGAAGACCGAGCATTTTACCAAAACTCGACTTCACGTGCGTAGTTGCAACTGGTTTATTTCCTAGTTGGTGCACTCCGAGAACCCGAACCTCATACCCCAAATAGGCCTCACTTTATGGGGTAATCGGGCCCTGGAACCCCCGCAAAAAAGTGATACGGTTTCAGTCTCTAGGGTATTGGGTTTAAGTTTCGGGGTGCTGTAAAGGGTGCAAATTTTAGGGTTTAGGGTAGATGTGGAAAATCTTACTCCACCCTAGGCCCTGTGTGGCATGCCCAGTGGGACCTAGATACATTAAGGGCCGACGGTGGCACAAGAAGTCATCCATCAACAGTACCCTGCCAACTCATAGTCAGACTCAAGCAGTTCTGAAGGCCCTAGTGCCCTAAGCTTCCAGTCTACCTAGCTAGAGTAACCTAGACTCACCCCTAATAAGAAAGGTACCAAAATATTAGATACACAAACCTTTTTTGTATAGGTACACCGGCTACTTCAGGCAGGCCTAAACCACCCTGAAGAGGGCTTCAATCCCAAAACCCCCAGATCCACTCAAATCACTAGTTACTCCACAATCCCCATACGACAAACACCCTAAAGATCGCTCAAAGAACATACGCTAAGGGTCCAAGTACCTAATAAGCATATACTTAATACCCAAAACCTGTACTATAATTACTATTACCCAAATCTCAGGTACCTAATTATTGGGTACATGGACCCTTTGGGATAGTGGTGTATGTAAAAAAAATAAGACCCGAAACAAAGAGCCTTTTTTTGCCCTTTCAGGAGCGCCTGAAGGCCCTTGGTCTTACGCCCAATGCAACTTGGCTTTGGGAAGACCTAAGAAGACATGGAATACCCTAAGGCTCTAAGGACTCATAATATGAGGTTTTTGGGCCCAAAGACCTCAGATATCAGCTTTATGTTTGGAGTTTGGGTTGTAGGGTTTGGAATCTCGGGTTTTCAGTTTGGGTCACGGGTTAGGGAGCTGACTCTTGTAGCTTGTAACTCCGGTTCGAGTTATTCGGCGGCCTTCAAGCAGAGCTGTCTCTCATGGCAGGATGCCCTAAAGCCCGAACTTCAACCCCTGAACCCTTTAACTCAATAACCCTAAAGCCCTAAAGACCCTAAAGCCCTAAACAGAGCCCCAAACCCCCAAAACCCTAAACCCTAAACCTTAAACACCCCTAAAATGCAGGGCCTTGCGTCTGACCTGGGTCAAGCTGCCCTTCCTAGTTAACCCAGACCCCTGATTCATAAACCCCGACCCAGATAGGGTTTAGGGTTTAGGGTTCCTAGCTAACCCAGACCCCTGATTAATATACCCCCTACCCAGATAATATTGGGTTTATTTGGATAATGGAAAAGAACATGGAAACTACTATAATGGGTTATAGATTGATTACAGGTATATATTTTGGAGTTTTAGGTCTAATATAGACCCCTGATTAATAGATCCAGTACCCTTAATAGGGACTATAATAGGGATCCTAATCTTAAAGCCCCTAAAAGGGGGTGGCTTATAAATCAGCGGTCTACATTACCCTGCACATTGTTGGCCTCCCTGCTGGGTCACAGGTTTAGGACGATGGGGATAATGGAAAATTTTAAAAATATAATGCAAAGTATAGCGGTTATCAGGATTATGTAGGGGTTGTATACTTTTCAAGGGATCACATAGGATTTGGGGGTAACGATTAGGGTTTAGGGTTAAGGGGGTTTCTCAAAAATTAGGGAGTCCCTGCAATAGGGACTCTATCTACCCAAGCCCTCCAACTACTTTTTATTCAGGCGCACGTAGCCACTTTTAGGAGGCACTGTAACGACATTTAAAGGTACTAGGAGGGTCCTGGCACCAGCATTCCTACATCATCCCAATGTTCATTTGATGTTCCATTTTCTTTTCCATTTGATTCTCCAGAATTTGTGGTTAAGCTACCAGGAAGGTCCTGGTGCCTGGTACTGTGTGCATCTAGGGTCATCTTGTTTCAGCCAACCTCAGGCCGCTGAAGTCCACCACATGCGTACCTCAATTACTAAAACCTAAAACATGGACTCCAGCCCCCCCTAAAAAATCTTCCATCTAAAGCCTTGAGCTCCCAAAACTGGTTCACGGCTGAGTTGAACCTAATGAAGCTTGAACAAGGATGACACATATCTTTACCCAAAGGCTCCATGTAGCTGTATAGTAAATACTTAGGGCCCAAAGGGGTTCTCGAAAATCATTACTTTAGGGCCCAAATATATACCATGTAGCTACATGGAGCCTTTGGGTTATACATACCCCGTATACATACTGTAGGGGGCTTGGATGTCAATGATTTCACACGTCTCTATATTCAGACCTTATAAGCCCCGATATCACTCCACTTGTTGTTACATGTGTCCTTTGCAAATTCCATTTGATTTCCCGTGTGCTTCTCCATTATTGATAACAGTTGCTCATGAGTGGACCCTATATATTCCCCAACAGTTTGAGCCCTAAACCCTAAACCATTTTCTCTGCCATTCCTCCCTTCCCTACTTACAAGCAGCAAGCTAGCCCTAAACCCTACAAATCCCTATAACTCCCCAGAACCCCTCCCCCTTTTCCATGTCCTCGTCCATGTCTTTATCCCTACCTAAAGGGTCCATGTAGCTATAGAGTATCCCTGAAGTAGTTACATGGGAACCCCTTAAACCCTAAGTATATACTACATACGAGTAGCTAGATGGTCCCTTTGGGAAGGCAAGCCCATCCTCCATGCGGACCACTCCAGCCTCTGTAGCCTCGAAAGTGACGCCCATGACGCCCATCGGACAGCCTCTCTGCCTCAAAAAGATTCCTAGGTTTCTAGGTACCCCAGTAGTGCCCTTTCGCCTTTTTTGTTTCGGGGTTTCCTTATTAAAGCTGAACAGTAGGAAAAGGGTACCCTTATTATTACTGGGTTACTTGGGAATCTAGGTTTTCCTTGAAGTCGCAAGAGTTTTTCAAGGCTCTTCAGACGTTAGATGAGTATCCCAAAGGCTCCATGTAGCTACATAGTATATGCTGAGGGCCCAAAGGGGTTCCCACATAAATACTTCTGTACCGTAGAATCCCTATATAATCCCTATATAATCCCTAGATAATTCCTATACAATTCCGATAAAATCCCTAAAACCCCTATAGTTACCGTATAATCCCTATATAATTCCTATACAATTCCGATAAAATCCCTAAAACCCCTACAGTTTGATATTTATTTAGCTACATGAAGCCTTTTGGGTACAGGAATTTGCTAAGACCTTCATTCCAGGCATCCCAATAGCTCGCTTCAAGTCGGCCAAAACATTCATGGGGTTTAGGGTTTAGAGT